>JAODPA010145761.1:0-15428 GCA_025585075.1 Nepenthes mirabilis
TATATATATATTAAGGAAAACAGAAGTTTTGAATAATGGCAAATATTGAAAGAACAATTTTACAGTAAGACAACACCATCAAGGATGGTAGAGGACACGGTGAATGAACTCTTCCACAGTTTTTTTTTCTTTGGGGTACAGATTAGCCAAATTTTAAGCGGGGAATTTACCTCAGTCACAGCTGAGGCATCTGATGCAGTCTCCGCCACTGCTGCCGCCGCAGGAAGCGGCGCTGCCCTGAGCTTCAACAGCCGATGAAGGTTCTTTCTTCTCCAGACCGAAGAAACAGCAACTCTGAAACGCATCCAGACTGCTCGCGATGAGACGGTTCAAACCGCTGAGGCTATCGCTTAAAATCAGATCTTCGCTACCATAGTATCTACATGATGGCACATCCAGATCTAACGGTCCCAGTGACTCCGGCTGCAGTGTAGAAAATATAGAATCAGGTCACATAATATTCACCACTCAACTGAGAAAGCAACACCGGCGTAAACCAATATCAAAAACGATAGAGCCTTATGTTTCACTGAGTTAGATTGACTATATGAATGCGCTTCTCTCATTCTGTTTCCGTTCCATGGATAAGTGAAGTTATACTAACAAATAATATAAGAAATATTAACATCCTTAAACATTTATAAGTTGCATCTATAAAAGATCAAATAAAGGGATAACATTTTGCATGGTTCTGGCAGTCAAAACGCAAGTCAATAAAGCACGTGGGGTCGACTATATGAATGGGGTTTTGTCATTCCACTCATAGATGAGTGGAGTCATACTAATAAATAAGATAAAAAATAATGATATCCATAAATATTTAGAAATTACAGTCACATAGGAAATAACGCTTAAGGTGGTTCGGGCAAGCAAAACATAAGCCAATGAAGCACTTTTGAGAAAATATGCAGTAATGGTGGTTAGAGGAAAGAAAATAATAGATATACCTACAAAAACTTAGAATAATATGACAAAAAATTCAATATTACTTGTAGTTGAGAATGATAATCCACTAAATCAAGCCGAATAATGACAATATATTCATATAACCAGTTACATTTAGCAGGACACAAAACTATGTTATTGTATGTTATCGATATATTCTCTGAAAGCATCAGTTTTTTCCTAATCAAGGACACATTAATGATATAAAACAGTAGCAAAAAAACAAGAGCCTCGCAAATTTCCATGGTATATAGCAACATATTCACCACTGAAAAATTAATATAAGTTTGTTAAAATGAAAAAAGCACTAGATGTGCTTTGTTATTGAAATATACTCCTAAATGTGAAAAAAAAAAAAAAATTATAAGATAGGTATTAGATCCACCATACTTATGGATCAACATGTACAAAAAGTAAATATTACCGAGATGAGAATACTAAGATGGATGAGTGGGACCTCACTAAAAATTAAGATAAGTAGTATATGTAAACATTTATAAATTAGACCTATATAAAAAGGGAAGATGGAATAATGTCTAAGGTGATTGGGATACTTAAAACGTTTGTCAAATAAAGTAAGTGAAAGAAAATATGAGTTAGATATGGTTGGAGTAAAATATGAAAGAAGCACAAGGACACCTAGGAAAATTTTGAGTGATGTGATATACAATAATTTAAAAGTACTTTTACTTTCAGAGGATGTTATGCTAAATTGAGTAGAATGATGAAAGTAGATTCGTATAACCAACTCTACTTAGCTGAACTTAAGGCTTAGTTATTATTATAAATAACAACATATAATGAAGAAAACGTACCCAATAGATATCGGTCAGACTATTGAAATCTTTTCCAAAATTTTCCAGTTCATTGTCTTCAAGAGGACACTCATCCATTGGGTCACCTCGAGCACCATCATCAGGCATCGCCTTTCCCTCTGGAAAATCCTACACGAAACAAGAATTCAAAGTATTACTATGAATCTAACAAATATGAACGGACACGAAACGCCAACATGCTATCTTTTTAGAAATGAAGACACGCTTGCAAGCTAGAGACACGTTAAATAAAATCATGATTTATTATTAATTTAATTGATAAATACTATTTTATACTAAATTAAATAAATATGTATACTTCCTATTTCTTGACCCTAAAAAAACCCTCGAATCAATTTAAATGAGTTATACCATAATATCCTTAACAAGCTATCATAGTAAAACAATAATATTAATATTAATACAGCTTAATAAACTAACACAACACTTAATATAATAAATTTTTATATACCAATCGATAGCAATATTTTAACTTTATCACCTAACACTTTATAATTGTCAAAAGTTATTAGTATATGCAAAAATTTTGAACGAAAACGTGTTCTAAGTCTGTCAAAGCACGTCAACACGTGTCAGGGCATGTCAAGTGTCAGACAATGCCGAAACTTTAGACCTGTGAGCATCGTGTTTTTCAGCTATGTACAATTCATGAACCTCCAATAATTCCCAAACAAATAGATAATCGCAGAAGATACCTCATTGACACAGGTCACTGAAGCAGCAGGCAAGGAAGAACTAAAAACCGGCTTGTCGGGTAGAGATATCTTCGAAATCGAAAATGAATCGCGGGTTTCTTCAGCATCCCAGATGGAAGATGAATGGGAGGCCATTTTATTTTGCTGAAAAGATATATGAGCTGCAATGGCGGCATCAAATGAATCACAAGTGAATGGGATATCCTCAATGCAGTGAGGACTTCGACCAGCTAGCGGCTCGGTAGAGTCATCTATGTTGTGAGAAGCCTCTGCAAGAAGATCTCCAACGCTTATGTTTGTAAGGCTGTCTGCCCACTCTGCTGGTGACAATGCAGCACTGTTCATGACGCTCTGATCAGCCTGTTTAAAGTAGAGAAATCAGGAATTTTTCATCCAAAACATGATAAATGTAAGAAATACTCAATCATCGCCAAATTTTTATTAAATATTATTAACTTTTTCTCCATTTCTTCCATAGCAAAAGAGGAGTGTTGTTATGATCCTTCTAATAGAATGACTCTTATATTCGCCTAACGGTTACAATTAGAAGTTTGGTGGATAAATAGTAGAGATTAAATCAAGAAATTTAAATAACTATTTAATATTCAAAATTTGTTTACCTAACTTCTAATCTTATCCGTTACATGAATATAAATGTCTCTTAATTGGGAGACATAACAACACTCTTCTTTTGATACACACGGAAAGAGCAGTATTATTTTGGTTAGGATAAGCAATATTATTATAGTTACGATTAGAAGTTTGGAAAATAAATAGTAAAGCTTTCTTCTTGACTATGGTGAAACTCTCACTCTATTACTCAAACATATCAGAACAGTCAGCAGAAAAAAAGGAATTAAAATTGCAATACATGAAGGTGTCAAATACTAAACTAGATTTTTTAGGGGAAAAAAATAGGGTTTTTGATATAAATAAAAGAAAATTTGAACTAATTGATAATTTAAAAATAATTAAAAACTTAATCTGTCACTGCCTTCTTTTTTCCTTATAAAAAAAACATGTTCATATTGTGTCATGTCTTATAAGCCTTGTCCGTGTCCAAGATTCTTGGTTCAAAACTTCCTGTTTGTTTTAGACAACGAGGTTCTTGATTTTTAGAAAAATAGGATTCTCAATATAAAGAAAAGAAAATTGGAGCTACCTAATAATTTAGAATGTCATTGTCTTTTTATATCCTTATATAAGAAATGTTATAACACAACTCTTTGATATTGATTCACTTATATTCTGCTTCTTTCTATAATTTTCTTTTCAGATGAGAAAATAATAAATATGTTTTCTTATTAATAACTTAAAATAACGTAACATTATTGATTAATTATATTCTCAAATCTATAAAAAAAATTGTCTTTATTTTTAGAAAAAATAACTTGTTGCCACTATGTCGTGTCTGTGTCCAAACCCACTTGAGCAGGGGAGGCAAGAACAAACAAAAGACTGAATTTACAAGCGTAAAACTGAGAATAATCAGTTAAAAAGGAAATTTATGAAGAATAAATGAGAAAAGACTTACAATATTTTCCGTTTCCCTCACAGCAGTTCCAATGTTTGCATGGCTTCTTTGCCATGATCTCGTTGCTGCAAAACTAGGTGACTTCAAGAGAGAGTGTCCAGGAACTTTGCTAGCAGAACCAGTTCTATCATCAGATTCTTTAGTCGGAGATTTTGCAAAGACAGCATTATGACTGTCCAAGGTGTGTTGATCCTTGTAGTGACTGACGACATCACCTAACCGATTGCTCCCTGGTGCAGGTACTCTGATTAGATCCCTGACTTCTTGGTTTCTAGTATTGTCATGCCTGTTACACTCTTCCAGGACATTTGAAGCCCTCGAAATCCAGCCATACCTATCAAGTAAAAGGCAAATCAACAGAGAAGTCAGTTCATATTCAAAAAACAAAAACAATAGTATAACTATCAAGGAAAAAAATATCATCCAATATATATCAACATTTCTCGATACCACTAAATGTCTCCGTATTTGCAATACATGGCTAGATATAATATTTCAAATATCGGCTAATACACCCGACAGTTCCCAACATGGATGAAATTAGCGGTATTAATATTGGACATATTAGAAGAAAAATATTTATGAAAAACATAAGTCGAAAGGGACTTATCGGTTAATATATAGCGATATATTACCGATATAATAATATATTATGATATTATCGCAATATCAGAAGGCCCGATATCGATACACATCTACAGATATTTAATCTATGGTCTCTGATATATCGGTTGATGCACCAATAGTCTCCCATATATTGGCTAATATTTGTCCATCAGGATATGTTCTCCAAAAAAAAATTTACATCACCCAATATGTATCGTCTATGGCTAACACTAATACTATAACGATTAATACTGATATTTTTATCCAAGATAACTATCTTAAGGGGAATGGAAATGGAATATGGAAGAAACCTCAGTTGAAAGACAGGAGGATTTCCAGTGATGGCAAAAACATCAGCAGCACTAACAATGGAGTCTCGAGTCCATCTCTGATATTGCATTAGATTTTCTCTTTGGACGGTATAAGGAAACAGCATCAGCTCCCCACACGCAACACTTGAATTGCCCCACTTACGATTAAGGTGCTCGAGGACTGAAGATATCTTTTTCCTGGTACTTAAAGTAAGCTCCAGATGCGGATTATGATTTTCCTGTGGAATCATCAATTACTCGGAAACTTTAGCTTCTTTTACCATAGCCAAACAAGGCACAAAGAGAATGAACAGAAATTCTCACCATTTCTAAGGATCTCCTGGTAGCCTCATCAATTGGGAACAATTGCAGCTTAAGTTTAGCTGAATTTTGTAAATTGCTGTCGGAGGGATAACTTCCAGAAGCATTTGGAAAATGAGGCTGTGGAGGAACTGAATGGCCCAAACCACTTTGCTCTGGAAATAAAGCTCAACATGAGATGCATTCACTAAATTAGATAATGACTGATATGTAACAGTATTGAATCCCCCACACCAATATTTCCAGTATTGTAACAATATCACAATAAGTTACTGTATCGATAATATATAAATCATATTGGCTGATACCGGTGACATAACACAATATGTTAACTAATATTTAAAATATCGGCCGATACTCCTAATACCGATATTTCTTAGTACTGCAATAATATTATAATATATTGCTATATTAATGATATATCGGCCATATTGGGCAAATATCAGTCAACACTAATATTATAGCGCAATGTATCAGCTGATCTTCATAGATTGGCCAATATGGCCGATATATCTAGCAGATACGGCCCCCCAACTTACAATTTTCAAAAATTTTTTGCTTTTAAATTAGGATATAATCAATACCGATACATATTATTCAATATATCTAATACTGATACGGCCACAACTAATACTAACATTTTCATCCATATGCAGTACTGTGAAATTAAAAATAAAGATCAGCAAACAAGCTCACTGAAGATCATACCATTATCAGAAACAGCTGTCTGGACAGAGGGCTTGTTCAGTGCAGCTTGGAATCCAACCTCTCTATCACCAGCAGTGCGCTCAAGATGCTCTGCAGCGTCAGCAACCAAAGACACACCAGCAATCGCAGCCTTTTGCCATCTTTTCATCGTTGCTGCCGAGACAGAAGCTGCTACAGATCCAAAATGAACATCAGTTACAATGTTTCTATAGAGAGATTCTACGTATACAAGCAACTAAAGTATCCTTGCTTATGTCAATTTTCCCTGGAATTTTAATATTTACATTGTGTAAGTTTATCCACTGCCAAAAAAAATCTGAATCACAAAACCAATCCATTTTGAATCTCCAACCAAAATATAAGAAAAAATCTAATAAGTTCACTTAAGGAAAATGACAAAAAATTAAGAATTGCCAAAATGATGTCAAGAACTAGGATAACTTGTAGAATGCTTTTTCTTGCTTTCTTTCTTTCTTTCTTTCTTGTTTTCAACCACATAGCTAGTAAAATTACTTTCCAATATTTTGGAAAGTCTTCAGCTTCCTTGATAACCTAAGAAGGTCATCTAACTCGTCAAAAATACTTCTAAAGTAGCGGCAAAGTAGTAAAATTTCTGGAAAATCTATTTAAACCAAATCCCGGAACATTTAAAGATTTCAATATGGGGCAGCAGCCCAATTTAAAGTTTAGATACATCTAAGTAATGTACAACACTAGCTTATTGTTAGAGCAACAAAGCTGCAAGTGAAAATGGAACCCCTCTGAAATTCTTTTTCTTCTACAGTGCTTTATCTTTCTGTGTGTGTCATGGATGAAAAAATCCATATTAGTATCGACTGCAACTGTATCGGTTCGGATATATCAAGCATCACTTATCACTATCATATTATTAGGAAAAGAAATTCTGAAAATCGTAAACAGATAGGATTGTATCGATTGATATATCGTAATGGTGTGTGTTTTGAGGGGATACATTAAGGACCAATGCTGGATAGTCATAGAACCAAGAAAGAATTCAACAAAACATAACATCATGATACCCTCTTGTCTGTCTGGTAATTTTTTTTATCCCCTCTTTGAGGGGTGGGTGGGTGGGTGTAGTTCACTCAGCTACATGGATACTTCAACAAACATGTTATCAAGTTAGAACGAATTTCAACCAAATGCAGCTCCACATTTGCTAACCAATGATTCATCCAACAGTAAAAATGCAACAAACTACACATGCACAAGAGAGGTTCCTTTTTTGGAGGGCAGGGCTTGAAATTTGAGTTAGGGTTGCCCATTTGATATTCAATACAATTCTAGAGACATTAATATTTATTTTGAACAGTGATAATGGGAACGTACAAGATTTCCGGCGTTGCCTCGCATCTTTCATCGGAGACATGTCCCCTTTAATACTACAGTTACTACTATGATTCAGGCCCATATTCGTATTTCGTCTCATTGAAGATCCTCGTCCCGGTCCTGCTTTTTGAATGTTCTGATTATCAACAAGAACAAATTTCACAGCACGAGTATCATTTCCTGATGGATTATTTTGATTCAGGAAAGATGTTTGGGAGGGGACAGAACAATTTTCCACGTGGGCATATCGTTTCTTCACATTCTTTTTCCGATCTTTCAGAAGTTGGTGCTCCTTCAGGTACAAAGAAAGCGGTAAGTCCAAAAGTTGCATAATTCAAAAATCCATAACACACAAGCATCCATGGAAGGGCTGCATAGGATCAGACTAACCAATGCCTCTATAAATATTTTAAACCGCCGAGGCTTGAGGTGAAGCTTTGAAGCTTTGCAGCTGTACTTTTCCAACAAAGACCACCTGACACAGTTTTAAGCAATATAAAGTAAGGAAGTCATGCTCATCGACTTGGGTACAATATAGATAATTGAAAAGGGAATAGGTATATGAACCATAGAATACAGGCTCCATGATATAAAGATGTACAATATCTTGACACTTTGTTCAGGTAACTGAGATCACCTAAATTAATTGCATCATGCACTAAGGCTCAGCCTAGCTACATGAAATTAATAATCTGCCGAGAATAAAAAAATCAATTGATAAAACTATATAATCTCTTGAAGAATTAAACAAGCTCAAGGTTTGATTTGATTTTAATTCATCATATTTTTCCTTACAAGTGCTGAATCATCATGGTTCTGGCTACATTGGTGAAGCTCTCAAAATGCCATTCTATATGGCAAGCAAATATAAAATTGATAGATCAATTGTAATTTAGTAATGAAAGAAAAATTGCTAGAAAAATAAACAAGGGATCGTCAGAAATAGGTGCAAAAAATTATTTGATGTGATGACAACTAAACAAAGGCTACAACTTCAGAACACAGGGACAATAGAATCTTCTGGAGGGATGACAAAGATATACAGTACAGTACATGACAAGTTGTCAATAAGACAACTGATGATAAAACAAGAAATATCCAGAGAACTAAAATAGCAAAGCAAATCTAACGTAGGGAGGAAGGGGAAAGGTAGGAAAGAGAGACAGTGGGGTAGAGACAATAATAGAGATCAAAGAGATAGGAACAAGAAAGATGGGAGACCAAGGGANATAGATATGAATTATGTTATTGCATGTTAATGTTTAAATTCATGTTTATATTCAGTTGTTTATCAAGTTTAAAGATAGATAGTATGACTAATTATCTTATCTTTCAATAATATTCAAGAATCATTCGAATTCGAAATCATTTCTTTGAGTTTATGTTCTGAAATTTGGCCCAACGTTCAAACACCGAGTGTCAGTTGGTAGAGTTTTATCCAATTTCTATATTTCTTTAAATTCCAATTAAATATGCTATTCTAACAGTTGATTTTTGTTATATCTAATTCGTAAGACCTTCTAGATGTTGTCTCCTTGGCTTTATCTTTGAGTTTAAGTCATTCTTTGTTGAGTTTGACAAACTTCTACTCATTTGAAAACTAAATGAAGATTTCTAGTATTCCGAAATTTGGGTGGCATGCGACCATTGTTCGAACACCAATGTTCACTTCTGTGGTGTGCAAGTCAGCTTTCAAACACCAAACTCAGTTTATTATCCGAGTCTTACAATTGCCCTAAATTCTTGCATTCTAATCCTTGGTCATTAATACATGAATTTGAGCGTTGGAATTGTTTCATTTGACCCATGACTATGCATATGATTGAGGAAATTGTATAAAAACATCATGATATCAAGGAATATAAAAATTACAGTATCTTGATGTGGTCCAAAATTTTCCGATATTGATGTCTGTATTCTAGTGGATATTGAAGTTGTGTTATTTATGGTGGGATGCTTATGTCCGTGTTACCATCGTATTGTGATATCGGTTAAATACTAGCAAGAGACATCGGATCTTATGCATACTAAGTGAGTTGGTTGCATGACACCACATGCCATGAGAGTTGGGTGCGTAGATAATCTTGAGATGTCGAGGATCATGTGTTATTTACCCAACTATGCAAGGATATAAATACGGTAACCTTTAGTCGACAACAATAAGATTTATAAGAGATTTTTGATATATCTCTTGAGTTTAGGACTCAGTTGTGACGGGATGGATAAATCCTAATCTATATGAGATTGTTGATATACTTCATGAGTTTATAACATCGGTTGTGATAGAATAGTTAGGTCTGATTTTCTTACACATTATGTAGAAATCTTGGGTCTGATCCTTCATGTTAATTGATATGCCTTAGGACATATAGATGATATCTTGAGTCTTCTCCTTTATATTGTTGTTTAGTATATCCTTTGGATGTATGCCAGTTTAGTATTTCGAGTCTTATTACTATTGATTAGTTGATTTTATATCATGTAGATATATTGATACAGGCATGCATATTACATATTGTTGATTATATGACTTATTGAGTATTCAACTGACTTCTAATTATTTTGTTGGATTCTGCCAGTTTAGTGTAGGTTCTAAAAAATATGGATATAGATCGGTGATGTTGTCTTGGATATTATGCGAGAAGATTCAAGATAGATTGGCATTAGATTATTTGTATGTTTGGTATTATTTTGTAAGTTTATAAAGTATGTGTACAAGTTGTTGGATTAATTAAAGCTAGCATTCGGGTGTTGTAAATGATTGAAGTTAATTCAGTAAAATATTAATGGCAAGTATTGTTATATTGTTGAGATTTTCGAGATATGACATTTATAATATTTTGCATCATAATTCAAATGGTTTAGTGATATTTTTAGTAAGCTAGGTTGGGCCGTGACACAAATAATACATAGAAGACATCCCATGAAATAAAAAAGCTTGCAAACTTCGGGGATGGAGGATGTAAACCATCAGTTTCAAATTGTATCCTTCCAATACTTCGTTCAAGTGTATTTTTGACAGAGAAAGTACCATCTCGCCTCCATCCAATAACCAGTGCATACATTGGCCATGCCGCATTTTTTGACAAGAAGAAACAGAAATTAAGATCATTTCTAGGGAGCCATACAAGGAAAACCTCACTACCATCTTATTACCTTAACACATTGCATAAGGGATGGCAACATAATGTATAAAGGAGCTTCACCTTCACCATCTATTCATCTAGCAAAGCTGGCAATCTACAGGGAGAATGTGATTTGCATAAGGTTTCACCAGCATAAAGGGTCATCAACTAAACATAAGGTAGACACTAATTGTACATCTAATTGGGGCAGGCAGGCTGTAAGGAAATCCTCCTCCTGGTTCCTTCCTTCCATTTTTATTTCCTGGGGGTGTGTTGAATATGTACCAAGCAAGATAATTGATGACAAAAAAAGAATGACCAGAAAATAAGCCATCTTGACCAACCAAAATCATTTACATACAAGGCATAAACAGCAAAACTAACCCATTTCTCTATCAATATAACTCAATAAGTTGTGTCTGGGACTGGCACCCCAGTCAAATCAATGAATCCAAACCAGTTCACTGTGAACAGTCTGGTTAGGTGCTGTACCCTTATGAAAATATACCTAATATAGGTTTGCCTCCACAACAAGAGGACCAGAATGCAAAGGAAATCTGATAATGATTATGGCCACCACACAATATGAAGGAAAATTTTCAAGTTCCTAAATGAAACAAAAAGATACAGATACTAACAAGGAATTAATTAACAATTAACTAATGTGGGCCAATCATGTATTGGAAATCCTATCAGTGAATTAGAATCAACCGCAGAGAGAAATGTCTAGGCTTTGATGGCTGAACCAATGACCATCACATTACAACTACAATGCTCTAACCTCTGAGTTAAGCAGGCTCACATAACATTAATTGTACATGCACAGGAATTCAATGTTTGCATCACAAGCCAACATTTTCATTTCCACTTTGTCTACCATAGCTCGTCCCAATACACCGCCCTATGGAGGAACGCTGAAATTCCTTGCATGAAGTTGTGCTGATTGATACAACATATTTGGCTTGAGACTACTCGGCACCCAAGGCGTTGAAGGAAGTGAGGGTTTTTCCAAAAGAAAATACTTTCTAGTAAAGAATGAAAAGTTGGGTGATAGGTAAGTCAACCTATTAGTATACTCAGGGTTCAGGCTCTTCAAAGTCATAGCAATTAAATTCAGCACAAGGTTAAAATTTTAGCTTTTCTAGAGTGGCATTTCACTAACAGCTCGAGCCCCCAGGAAGAGGACTTATCAAGATCATTCAAATCAATTTAAGCAATAGGGATGGGGTTGCCTTAGCATATCCTTGTCCATGGAAGTAGAAGGTTGCACTCCTGACTGGGTAAGAGGCTATCATTACCCTTTCCCTATCTAAGGATGTGCTCTTAACAGCTCCTTACCACCTCTTCTTCAACATAAACATATGGAATGCGCTCCATATGATCTTGTCAGGCACTTAGGGCCTTTCAATATATAGGGTGTGGCTCCACCTCTAGGTTAAAAAAAGGGATATACTGTTCCGCAAACAAGGAGCAAATGAACATAATCCAACCTCATGAATATCCTTCTCCCACAACTTTTCTCAAAAATGATAATCAACTCCCCAAATATCAATCAAACTTCAAATCTTGTTTTGTAACGATGACGATATAGAATAAAGTTCTTCACAAAGTTCAAGACAAAGGAACAAAAGAGTTTCACAATGGCCTCCTCATTTTGAGAAATTATGGTTTTGGGATTGACCCCAATAACAAAGAAGGAATCCATAAAAACTTGGGATCCGCATTGTGATCAAACACTACCCTTATGATTAGACCATGTCCCTGAGATCTGATAAAAGACAAGTGCAGACTCCACGAGCCATGTCTTCCTTCCAATGACTTCCTTCTATTTCTTGTTTCAGCCCGACAACAGGAAAGATCAAGGATAAAGCGAGCCACGAGAAAAAGGCAAGCAAAGGAGAGGGTGGGTCAATTCTCTCACCCCACTTATCTTAGTTTCAACTAAAACCATAATAATTGTGTCAAGTAGGGAAACAAAATCACGTAAGACCAATTTGATAGTATTCATACCAACGAAGCATTGCAGCATTTGTATCTTTGGAATTTTTGGCATCTAGACAAAACCCTGGACCTAGCAACTTGTTCATACGCCTTACAAGTCGATAGTAATAATGTCTGACCTGTACAGCACAAGGATAAGAAAAATCGACATACATAAATTACACATTGAATAAACAGAAAGTTGATGGATTAAAAGAAAAGCTCTTAGTAGGTTAGATAACCTGATCCTTGTTTTTACTTTGCACTCGACAAGTAATCTTCTCAAAATTCTGAGCATCAATATGAGAAAAAAAACGATGTTAGTTAATGCCATCAAAAAGCTTCTTGTGAAAAACTCCATTTTAAGAACTTGCCTTGCCAACATGTCGCAAAGCACTAAAGAAGCTTTCCTCCTCTTCACGTGTCCATGCAGCCCATTGTCTTGTCTGTTTTTTGGCTGTATATTTTAGCATGATGATTAGATAGAAAGTTTCTTGTTCTCATTAGTCAAGACAATAAAGACAGATCTTATAAAAGATCAAAGTGAGGAAAAGAAGAATCAGAAGCAAGGAATGTGACTGCCATGTAGCATACCAGGTAACTGAGAGGCAACATAATTAGAGGAGGATGGTATAGCAAGAGAGCATCCATCGTTAGTAAGATTATTCTTAGGATGATGTTGCTCTTCACATTCTAAAGAGACTTGTGCCACTGTCTGCATGTTTCAGGTGCCAAAAGAGAGAAGGAAGGTACTATAAATCTCCCAACCTTTAACTTCTAAGACTCAGATGTTGATGCTCCATGTAACTTCCAGAAGCTGCACAATGATACCAATCATAGTCAATTAAGACAAGTAGATGGTAAACAAAGACAGGAATATATCTGCCAAAAGCATGATAAAATTGTCTATTACCACTTCAAGCAGTCTAATTAATCAAATATATGGATACCAAGGTGCAACTTGACACTAAATTGGACAAAATAGCCAATGGTCATCCATGCTCCCAAGGGTCGTTACTTGTAGTACATGCCAAAGATAAGAGATGAGTTGCATTCAGGTTGCCAGTAAAACCAAGTTAATTTACTCATTTGTCCTTATAATTTGTTTCATCGCACAACATGAATATCATTTCCTCAATTTTTATAGGATTGAATAAAAAGTTTAATGAGTACAATGACATCGCACTTAAGAAGACATGAGGGGCACAATGCAAAAGGATCACACATCATGTGGTTGGGAAGAGTCAAATATAAGCAGCCTTGTCCTCACATAGTAGAGACGTAAACTGACTCCAGCCTTTCCTTCAGTAGAGGCTAACTATTGAAAGTAAAGAGGTGGTTTCTATTGTTGATGATTATCAGTTTAATAACTCGACTATTATCGTTCATCCAATTTAATCATTATTTATGCACTCTCATTACCTCTACAAGATTGGATTGACTTGGTAACTTAGTATGCTTTATTTCTACAATGTGACCCATTACGAACACAGAATCACAATTTACCATCACAAACTATTCACAACGAACTTCCGTAAGTAATGCAAGCTACAATGTCCATAATCAAGCCAAAAGCTGAAGCCGATCAAACAGAAAATTTGCCCTAAACTATAAATCATTTTTATTATCTTATTCATAGCATAAGCAACCCATTGTACACAATGAGATTATCAAATCAACAGAAAACAAGTTCAATCTTCCAGTAAAACAAGCAAAATTATTGTAACTCCAATCATCAGCACTAATAAGAATGTTTTTGCACATTCATTGTTGTTATTTTTAAATTTGATGATGGTCAATGTACAATAGAAGATAACCAATATGATTTCAAACATCAATTGAAGGAACATATGTTGGAAACTAAAAAGATCTACAGGTTATTCACTGATAACAGAGCTACTATAAGAAAGGAAATAAAATTCGTAAAAATGCATGCTTTATTTATGAAAAAGAAATCGCTTAATCTTCTCATGTAAGGATTGAGGACATTCAATACCCACATTATATGTAGCCCTAAATCCTAGAAATCAATTTAGACTCTTCCATTCAAATCAGTAACAACCTCCAACAACCAACTAGCAGTGCCTAATCAACAGCAAAACATAAACTTCCAAGAATCAGCTTTCTTATGTAACCTATCAAGTATCATTTGATGTGAATCGCATACATTACACTCCTTGTGTGAGCTCCAAATCAAAATAGAATTTCCACTAACTTTCAGACACAGGAAAATAGTTCCAAAAATGCAGAGACTGTTTTCCGTAAATTTTAAATTTTTGCATTGCAGAAAAAGTATTCGAATCTCAACTCAGTTCCAATTATGTAAAATCGTTTTTTCTCTCTCACAAAAGTCTAAACAAACAAACGGTGGACAGCTGACGTTAAATTTAGTTAGATGGAGCTGTGATTTCATCATTTCGAGGCTGAAATTGGTCGATCAAAATATAGGGCTCCAAACTAAATTTCCAAAAAAAAAAAAAAAAAAAAAAATCTAGTCACATTAGAAACTAAAAGTACGATTTAAAAAATTACTACCCATTGCGGGGAAGAAAAAAAAATAGACATCAGAGTTCCGGGTAACAAATTGCTGTAGAAACAGGGAAAACAGCAAAAAATTGTTGAGATCAGATCTCAAAGTTACCTGTGAAGACGAACCCTAAAAAAAATCAACTGCACGAGAATCGGCTGAGACAACGATGATCGCGAAACAGATAGACGAAGGAAGCGAAAACAACCGGCCAAGAATCTTCCGACATGAGGAACAGAAGCAAAGGCAGATGGAAAAATTGATTAATAAAAATAAATTTTGATTTTGTGTCCAAAAAATAATAATAACAAGGTGAATATTTTTACAGTGTTAATTTAATACGGATAAAAAGTAAATATCCAAAAAAAAAAGGTAAATTATATATTTATTCGGTTGCTACGTTTTCCAATGTTTTTTCGGACCATATTGCCCTTTATCTCGAGTGATAAGCGGGGATAAATATGGACCAATTTATCACTATTTAGAGAAT
>JAODPA010145772.1:0-15427 GCA_025585075.1 Nepenthes mirabilis
TACTATTCCCACCTCATTTCTCATATTATTCTACAAACCAAACAATGGAATACTAATTCCCACCTTATTCTATTCCAACAACCAAATATAAAAATAACAATTCCAACTCTATTCCCATCCATTTCTATTCCCTGGAATAACTATTCTATTCCCACCTAATTCTATTCCAACAATCAAACGTACCGTTAATGTTTAACTGGGGTGACTCTCATGTAGAATGGTTGGATATGTAACTAGCATTTGCCTAGTTGTGCCCAATGGGTGATAAAATGCCAGCAATAAACAGATATTTTTTGTGTAATTTTAAATATAAGATTAATGGGTAGTAATACCCAGGATTCAAATAAAAGATTCAAAAATTGAACCCACGTTTTAAGAGACCCACGACGTTAATTTAATCCAAGGAACTAAATTTTCTCTAGAGGCTCGAGGATTTGGACCCACATCCCAAGAGGACCACGATGTTGATTTGGCCCAAGAAGCCCGAGGACTTAATTTTACATCCCGAAATGTCCAAAGAATTGCATTGGTCCGGGAGACTGACTTAACTTGGAAGGACAAAGGACTCCGTAAAAGACCAACGACTCCAATAAAATCCCAATGACATGGCAAAGAGGGTGTAGCTCTGAAAAGCCCGATGACTTACTGATGAGCAAGTCCTCCGTTGAAGACCGAGGACATATGCCACCAAACGTTCGCGGACTTCTTGAGGGCCAAAACCTTCACCAAAGACACCGACTCTGAAAAGCCTCCAATGGCACGAGCACTAAAATGGAGCTCAGGACGACCAAGGATGCCAGCTCAGAAAGATGACGTTTGTAAAAGCACGCGCACTCTCTATAACACGTAATCTCCACAGGGAATGATGACCTGTACAGTAGGCATGATTACTGTAGAAGTGATGCCGCATAAAGTCAGCCCGCATGCAAGCAACCTTTCTGATACGGTAAGATGGATCTACAGAGTTGGTGGTAAGCTCCACTGCACATGCCACCTTCACGTGGCTGCTCCGCGTGGGGAGGTTCTAACCACAATATAAGCATTCACTAGTGTACCTACAAAAGGACCCTTGAATTTACTTCACTTGCATTTGCACCCGCAGAGAGAGAAAAGTAAGGCACTTATACTTCCAACTGAGAAAACACTTGTATTTATAAGAGTGATTCTTGAAATTCACTGTATACTCTGTTCTCATCATTTGTACTCGGATACTTGAATAGTAGAATCCTTCTCAGACTCAAAGCTCCGTAATTTTTTTCACTCATTTAGAAAAAGACTTTCCATGTAAAAACGTTACGTGTCACTGTCTTTCTCTCTTTTCCTTCTACTTACAAACTCAATATTTGTATTGCTCTATATTCCGGTCCTCGCCCATACTAAAGACAGAATTTGAGGACATAATATTGGCGCCGTCTGTAAAAATTGACTAAAAGTAAAGTTAACACATTTTTCAAAAAATTAAAAAATGGTGAACACTAGAGTACAAACCAGTGCGCCAATGAGAGAGGCTGCTTCCTTTGGTAATGGCCCTACTGCGGGCATTAGGATAGAGGAACATCCTGACCCTTATGTCCAAACACTGGGCATGAGAATGAACGACGTCACCAAGGCCGTCCAAATATTCTATTTGAGAATAGACAAGCGCAAAAAGGGAGCGCTTTCTAAGGCCTCCCAGATTGCAACGTCCTAGAAAAAGCGTAAGGGGAAGAAGAATCCCACGAAACAAGCAAGCCAGTGTGAAGACCCAAGGACGCAAGTTGCCTCGAGCAGTAAAGTCCCACAGTGACTTAAAGGCTGCTTGGGTCCTCAGGTCTAGGAGGAAAGCCCAGAGAGGCGAAACCCTCGATCTTTACGGGACCACCCTATGCAGGAGGTGTCTCATCGTGATAAGATTCCTCCTAAGGATAGGAGCCTACCAGGGTCGCAGGCTACTCAAGACCCCTACGAATTGAGGAACTATCTCAACAATAAGAAAATGACGACTCCACCCCATGTGGAGAAAAAGCTGAAGATGGTCTTTCAGCGAGTCTTCGGCGGAGACAATGGAGGAAGAGCTATGGACCTGCGTCAATCTCCGTTCATAATGGAGATCCGGACAATGCAGCTCCCCCCAAAGCTCAAGATGCCGAGCCTCAACATGTACGATGAAAACGCTGACCCCATGGTTCAACTGGACCACTTCCGTGAGCATCGAAACCTCCAAGGTTTGGATGAGATTGTGATGTGTCAGTACTTCCCATTTACACTAAAAGGGGATGCGAGGACATGGTTCTACAGACTTCCTGTGAATTCTATTCGATCATTCAACGAGCTGGCAGACAATTTCTTCTCGTAGTTTGCCTCCAGCAGGAGGATTGAGAAGCAACCCTGGCACTTACTCGTGTGAAGTAAGGAGTTAGGGAGAGCTTGAGAGAGCTTTTGGGCCAATTCATCGTAGATGCCGGGCAAATCCCAAAGCCAGCGGATGGAGTGAAGCTAAACACTTTCTTATCCGTGCTGAAAGGAGGAGCTTTCTTTAAGCACCTCATCCACAAATGACCTCAGACCTTTGCAGAGGTCGAGGTCATCACACGAGTATACATAGCGACCGAAGAGGCCAACGACACAAAGAGACCCGTCCAGGTGGAGGGCTTCCCCCCAAGGCTAGTGGAAGGAAAAAGGAAGAATGAAGACCATCAAAGCCCCTGGGCACCCAAGAAGTAGCAAAAATCCGAGTAGACCGTTCGTAGGGAGTAAAGATCCTGAAATCTGACTCCCTTGAATGACTCGCATACCAACGTCCTGATGTAGATTCAGGATGAAAAATTCTTATAGTGGCTCAAGGCACTTAAGAATCCCGAGGCTGGTGATCGGTCTAAGTACTGCCACTACCATCGCTGTGGAGGTCACAGTACCGAAGACTACAGGACGCTGTAGAAGAAAATAGAGGAGCTCATCAAGAGAGGTCACCTCAATCATTTTCTGTAAAGATCCGGACAATCTTCTCGAACAGTAGGGGACGGTGAGACTGACTAGCCAAGAAATTGAGTTTCCATGGGAGTCGTCAATATGATATCGACTCGCCCGGCCAGAAGAGGCACCCTAGGGGATCCAGTGGCACGACAGAAGAAGCCTATGGTAGAATTTGAGGACGTGGTCATTCGTTTTTCTAACAAAGATATGGCCCATGTAACATCCCCCCATTTTAACCCATTGGTTATAACCGTACTCGTTTCTAATGGAATATTAGACAATCAGATGAAACAAGTATTCATTGATAATGGAAGCTCGAAAAATTTGCTTTACCTTGATACTTTTTTTAAAATAAGACTCAAAAGAAGTTGGATAACAACTACCGAAGGACCCCTTTACGAACTGGACAATGAATCAGTGCCTGTATAGGGAGTCATTCAGCTTGAGGTCATGCTATGAACGTATCCGAGGACAGCAACCAAGACCTTTTCATTCTTTGTAGTAAACCTTCCGTCAGTCCACAACGCTATCCTCGAACGTCATTGCCTAGTAACTTTCAGAGCCGTGACCTCAATCCCACATCTAAAGATAAAGTTTCCTATGATGTACGGGATTGGGGAGGTCCTTGGAAATCAAACTGACGAACGGACATGCTATCTATCCCAGGTCACACAGACACCTCTCCCTCAACCCGTGGAAGACATGAACTTCCGTGATGAGACCATATTGCAACAGGCCGAGTCTGGAGGAGCAATCGACCAAGTCCTTCTAGATCTGAGAGATCCTAAGAAGTTTGTCCAAATAAGAAGTTCATTATCTCAGCCCTTCCGAGACCAACTCATTAGCTTATTGTGGAAAAACTCAAATGCCTTTACCTGGGCACCGAGCGGCATGCCAGGAATACCAACTGGAGTGATAACCTATAAATTGGGCCTAAATCCCAATCATAAATCCATCCGATAGAAGAGCAGAAATTATTCGGTGAAAAAATTGGTGGCTATCCGAGAGAAGGTAAAGAAACTTCTAGACGTTGGGTTCATTCGGGAGGTGCATTACCCAGACTGTCTGTCCAATGTTGTAATAGTCAAAAAGAATAACGGAGAGTGGAGGATGTGCGTAGACTTTACATGCGTCAATAAAGTATGCCCAAAAGATGACTTTTCGCTTCTAATGATCAATTCACTTGTAGACTTGACGTCCGGATATGAGCTCCTAAACTTCATAGACGTGTACTCGGGTTACAATTAAATAAGGATGAGCCCTGATGACAAGGAGCACACATCATTTATAATGGATCAATGGACCTACTGTTATAAAGTCATACCCTTCGGTCTCAAGAACACTGGTGCCACTTATTAGAGGCTCGTAAATAAAATGTTTGAAAGCCATATCCGAAAGAATGTGGAGGTCAACGTGGATGATATGCTCATCAAAAGTAAAACAACAGACCACCACATCCAAGATCTGGACGAGACCTTCAATGCCCTAAGAACACATCAGATGAAGTTCAACCCAATCAAGTGCACATTTAGAGTAACATCGAAAAAGTTCTTGGGCTATATTGTTTCATACCAAGGGATCGAGGCAGACTTAAAGAAAATCAAGGTCATCCTTGATATGAAGTCCCCTTGGACCGTAAAGGAGGTCCAGAAGCTGACTGGGAGGCTAGCAGCACTATCCCACTTCTTAGTCAAGTCCACCGAGAAGTACTTGCTGTTTTTAAGGCCCTCATAGGAATGAAGACAAACGGCTTCTAGTGCACGACTGACTGCGAAGAAGTCTTCCGATGACTCAAGGGTTACCTTTCAAACCCTCCTCTGTTGACTTCTCTCCGACCAGGCGAGGAGTTATATTTGTACATTGCTGTGTCCGATACCGCCTTAAAATCAGCCCTGATTCGACAGCAGTATGACAGATAGTAGCATGTGTACTATATTAGCAAGATACAGGTTGACGCTGAGATAAAGTACTCTCACACAGAGTAGATGGCTTTGGTACTCGTGTATTCTACTCGGAAACTAAGACCATACTTCCAAGCATACAATGTGATTGCCCTAACTGACCAACCCTTTAGAGCGATTCTGCAGAAATCAAAAACGTCTAGACGATTAGTCAAGTGGGCCATCGAGTTGGTAGAGTTTGATATAGAGTTTCACTCGAGGCTGGCCTTAAAAGGTCAGGCATTGGCAGACTTTATACTCGAAATCACGACTCCAACTCTTGAGGCCTCAGATACTTGTGATGCTGAAGAATCACACGATCCACCAGCTTGGACTCTGCATGTGGATGGCTCCTCTATGAAGGATGGTTGTGGAGTTGGTGTTGTGTTGGGGACGCCCGAAGGGTCGAAGATAAAGTACTCGATGGTCCTCAATTTTTTTAGCAACCAACAATGTTGCGAAGCACAAAGCCTTACTTGTCGGACTTCGATTAGCAGAGGAGTGCTCGGCCAAGGACTTGGTCGTCTACAGTGACTCCAAGCTAGTTATCAACCAAGTATGAGAAAATTTTGAAACAAACAGCCCACACTATCCATATACCTCTCAAAGGTACGAGGACTGATGACAACATTTGAGAAGGTAGAAATGGTCCACATTCCAAGATAGGAGAACAAAAAAGCCAACCAACTTGCAAAAACAATAGCCTTGGGAGACTTAGAGTAGTATGCCCAAAGAATGCACGAGGTCCTCAACAAGCCCAGAAGTGATACAGATATCCGACGCCAGCAATTGCATAACCCCCTACCTGAAGTACTTATTCGATGGGACATTACCTGAAGACGCAGAGGAAGCCAAGAAGGTGAAGAAAATGACATGGTGGTACACTATCATGGACGGCCGGTTATATAGACGAGGATTCTCTACCCCCTATCTGCGGTGCCCCACTCCAGAATAGACAGATTACGCCCTCGGAGAAGTGCATCTCGAAATTTGTGGATCCTACATTGGGGGTAAGAATCTCGCATTCAAACTGATGAGAAAATTGTACTATTGGCCAACCATAAAGTACGATGTCATAGACTTTGTGTGAAAATGTAAAAATTGCCAAGTCCATGGCAATCTTACCCACTAGCCACACACAGAACTCCAAGCCTTACAATCACCTTGGCCATACACGCAATAGGGGCTAGACATACTTGGGCTGCTACCAATGGAGTCCGGACAAAAAACATTCATGATCGTCGGGATCAACTATTTCACTAAATGTGTTGAGGCCATGCCACAAGCTCGCATAATTGAGCAGAAGGCAACAGACTTCATCAGGCAGCGCATCATGTGCAGGTATGGGATCCTAGGGTGCATTGTGATTGATAATGGGATCTAATTCTCTGAAAAGAGGTTCACCAAGTATTGCACCAACCTAAGAAAAAGGTTGGTGCATACATCAGTCGCATACCTGCAGTACAATGGACAAGTGAAAGTCACAAACCGCATAATATTTTACAAACTAAAGACAAAGCTGGAGCATGTTAAGAGCCCATGGGTCGACAAGCTGCCATCAGTACTATAGTCGTACAGGACCACACCAATGGAGCCAATGCGAGAAACTCCCTTTAGCCTGTGTTATGGGATCGATACAATCGTACCAGTGAAAGTTGGACTGCCCAGCCTTTGAGGGAAAAGCTTCAAACCACAAAATAATATACAGAGACTCCGAGAGAACCTTGACTTACTTGAGAAAGTTCGAGATGCAGCAAGACTATGCACAGCGGCGCACTAGTAGAGGGTTGCTCGGTATTACAATAAGTGGGTGAAAGTGCGTCAATTCAAAGTAGGAGAGTTAGTGCTAAGAGGCATTGAGGCCAACAGTAAGTAAAAATACCAGTCGGAACAAGTTCTTCCCTAATTTGGAGGAACTATTCCTAGTCTCAACTATCCTTAGGAATGGGGCGTATAAGCTAAGCGCCCAGAAGGGTAGGCTAGTCCATCGGACATGGATCGCAGCCACCTTAAGAAATACTACTAGTAAATGTACATAATACACAAGTATAGTCGATTGTATACATCATTTGATATGCTTGTAACATATTTTATTAACGAAGTAAAATTCTTGCTTGCTTAACCGTTTTGCATTCATTCCGAGTGTTTGCATATCATCTCTTCAATCTACAAGACCTAGGTTACCTCTAAATCAAGTGAAAGAATTCCTTCCACTTGCTCTAAAACTCGATTAAGTCCGAACGGCCCATTAAGAGGTTAAATAAAAACTTGACTAAATCCGAGCGGCCCATTTAAAGGTTGTACTAAAACCTTGGCTAAGTCCGAGCGGCCCATTAAAAAGCCGTACCAAAAAAGTCAGTTAAGTTCGAGAGGCCCATTAAAATGTCGTACTCAAAAATTTGACAACGTTGCTAAATAGCCTACAAGAGGCTGAACTTGAAAACTTATGGAGTTTAAAAAACGACAAGCATGCAAAGACCCTAGTCAAAATGTTCGAACACTTTGATCATGAAGGATAAAACTTCCTAAGAGTTTAAATCTATGAAAGAACCATAAGCGCAAATAAAAAAGAGAAGTTGCACAAGAACAGAATAACTTTCATTGATACATACATGTACAACAAAAAAGAAGAACAAAAATACATATACAATGATACACTAAGGCCTAGAGGATTCGGGCGCAGAGGGCTCTAAGATCTTGACCTCTTTCGAGCAGACAATCAAATTCGCTTTGCTGTCAGCACCTGTATTCCTCGGATGAAGCGAGGAAAGTCAAAACTGGGGTACCAACATCTTCATTATGCGACGACACAGTGTAATGCCATCCCAGTACTTCCACTCCATGATGGACTTAAGATCCCCGGCATTTATTGAAGTCCAGAGCTTGGCCTCCAGACGAACATTCCTACCTCGAAGGAAAATGTAGCGCTGCTACTGAGCCTTCAGTAAATCCTCGAGATAGGCAATTTTGCCCTTGGCCTCAACGAGCTCGAGCTCTAGACACTTGTTTCGCTCCTTAGGAGCCTTAAGGGTCTCTAAGCCCATGAGAGACTGGGCGGCCTCATTAATAATTGGAGTAAACCGGCCGACCAACTCACAAAGCTGCAAAACAAGGATTAGTTGTTAAAGTGCCATCCAGAAAACAAAGAAGCCTAAGGTGAAACAGAGATGTACCATGGAGAAAAAGGTGCTCTTTGCTAAACTGTCTGTTATGAGAGCTTCAGATCCGACTGGCTCTGTCGCAACTGCCTCCTACACCACAAAAACCTCAGCCCTAGCCTCGGTTGTAGGGACAACTTCAACAAGACCAAGGGTTGGGGGCTCGGCCACTATAAGATGGTCCGCAGCCACAGACTCCACTTCCACAGCGTATAAAATCCCAACGACATCTTGGACTAGGGCTTCATCATGGACCTCGGACGAGAGCCCAGTTGGACTGAAGATTTGGAGGGCAAGGCAGGGGAGCTCAGCCATCTCACCGGTAGGCAACTCTACCTCCCAACCTTCCTCAACCTCAGCAGTCTCAACAACTGTTGTCGTGTTCATCATCGTTGCATCCACGGCCTGAGTCGCCTCAATCTCCTCCTCTGCCTGTCCCTTAGCGACATCCTTAGGAGGATTATCAATCCAATCCTAGACCTCTCCAGTAAAAACAGAGAAAATATCAGGCATGGGCTCCTCAAGAAGAGGAGGGGCAACAGAAAGTTCCGCGGACAGGCCTACGTCCTCGAAGGGCTACTCCATAAGCTCAATTACAACTGATGGCCCGATACCTTCAACTCCTCAGACAGGCCCCTTCTTCCTTATCAGCCGCTCACTGATGGTCTCATCATCATCAGAAGAGGAAGGGTACTCAACGATCATCGTCGGGTGCTCCGAAGTCTCCATTCGGTGACTCTTCTTTGTCCACTCGATCGCCTCCTCAATCCTCAGAGCCCTTCTTTTCTTCTTCTTCTTTTTCTCCAGAAGAGTAGAAGAAGAACCAGAGTTCTCAGGCTAAGGCTCCCACTTGGCCTTCTCCATGGACTCAGACCCCAACCACCTATTCTTCTTATTCTTATTGAAAGAACCAGGGTTGGCCAGCAATAAGTCCGTAAAGTCCTTCGCAATAGCCCTTTCCTCTGGTTCGGCGTCCTTGCAAAGTGCAGACTCCACATTGCCCCACTCATTGGGGATGGCCCAATTCTCTCGGACCCCAAGGAAGAAAAATTATCCTTCCACCGCTTGATGAAATCAAGGTTGCCACCACAGATGGTAAGAAACTCATGGCAAGGAGTGATTAAAATCCAATCTTGCCCATGGCTAAACCTCACAATAGCCTTCAATGCCACAGCGTCGAAGATCTTATGGTGGCAACGAGCAAAGACAAAAAGCGAGACCAGATACCTAACGGTGTTAGGTTGGAGTCTCGCCACAGGGACTTGAAAGTCCCTCATCAACTCAAATAACTCCAAGGGCATGGGATATCAAAGGCCACCTTTAAGGTGGACCTCATAAACAACAATGAAGTCGTCAGGTGGGCCGCAAGCCCTCTCGTGAGTATCAAGGACTACCATGTTCATTGAGCTTGGAATCCTATACCGTGCAAGAATGGCTTCAAGACTAGCCAAAGTCAGCGATGAGGGAATATCTCTCACTCCTGAAGCCATGGGAAGATCTGGAAGAACAAAGAAAAAGAGGAAGGAAATCGTCAAGGAACACCTCGAAGTCACAAAGAGCGTTTTGGAGGCACAAGAATTTTAAACACTTAGGAAATTCGAGCAAAATGACAAAGGTAAAGGAAGGGTAGAAACTTAAACGGCCTCGGAATTCAAAAGACGCGCCTCATTAAATGCATTGCCACATGTCAACTCCCCACGAGTCACTAACAATGATGGCCATTCCGTTCCCAAGGCCGCAATTAATGCGCATTTAATGCATCGGGCTAGTGCACTTTTAATGCGCAAAAATGGCAACACAGTATAGCACCTCGGACCGAAGATGAAAGTCCGCGGACAATGCCCATTCAGATGATTCATTCTAGCAATGCCCACAAACACTTTCCTCGGTCATCGGACTATGATCACTTCATCAGATGGATTTTAGCTGAGCCACTCAGGAAAAGTCCACGGACACTTAAAAAGCTTGCTCTTGAAAAGAGGAACGATAAGCCCCAGAGAAAAAGGAACGTTCTGAAAGATCTAATCAATACCATAGTCGCTTGAGGCATTTTCGCCATCACACATGCCAAAGGTTGAGATTCTCGAACCTCTTGGCATGGAGGGTTAGTGATGAGTAGTAATACCCTGAGTTCAAATAAAAGATCCAAATATTGAACCCACGTCCTAAGAGGCTTACGAGGCTGATTTGACCCAATGAACTAAATTGGCTCTAGAGGCCCGAGGACTTAAGTCCACGTCTCGAGAGGCCCAAAGAGTTGCATTGGTCCGAGAGACTGACTTAACATGGAAGGTTAGAGGACTCCGTAAACAATTAGCAACTCCAATAAAACCCCAAGGACATGGCGAAGAGCGTATGGCCCTAAAAGCCCGATTACTTACTGATGACCTAGTCCTCAGTTGAAGACCAAGGACATATGTCATCAAACGTTGGCGGACTTTATGAGGGCCAACGCCTTCACCAAGGAGATGGACTTTGAAAAGCCTACAACAGCATGAGTGTTGAAAGGGAGTTCAGAACGATCGAGGACGCCAGCTCAGACGGATGACATTTGGAAAAGCACGTGCACTCTCTGCAACACGTAATCTCCACCGAAAATAATGACCTGCAAAGCAGGCGTGATCACTACAGGAGTGACGCCTCACAAAGTCAACCCGCATGCACGCAACCTTTCTAATACAACAAGATGGATATGTAGAGTTGATGGCAGGCTCCACTACACACGCCACCTCCACGTGGGGAGGTTCTAACTACTATATAAGTATTCACTTGTCTACCTACCAAAGGACCCCTGAATTTACTTCCCTTGTATTTGCGCCCGCAGAGAGAGAAAAGCAATGTACTTACACTTTCAAATGAGAGAACACTTGTGTTTGTAAGTGTGATCTTTGAGATTCACGATGCACTCTGTTCTCCTCCTTTGTACTCAAATACTTGAATAGCAAAATTCTTCTCGGATTTAAAATCTCGTGATTTTTTCCTCTCATTTGGAGAAGGACTTTCCACATAAAAATGTCATGTATCACTGTCTCTTTCTCTCTTTCCCTTCTACTTACAAAATCAGTATTTATGTTACTCTGTATTCGGGTCGTTGCTCGTACCAAAGTCAGGATCCAAAGGCGCAATAAAGATAATTCTCTATATTTTATTGTTCAGATGAAATATTTAAAATTCAATTGATTTTTTTTTTCATTACAACTAATTGATATAAATGATTTTTTTTGTCATAAAATATTTCCTATACTTCTTACAAATATGAATTTTCTTTGAAACTTACCAGTTATGCCCTCTTAGCAACTATTTCATCCAATAAACAACCTTTCATGTCTTGCCCTTTTATGAGAAAATATTATGTTTTGTACCTTTTCAACTTTTGACAAATGTCAAATCACACACACCTTTACGGAATTTCAATGTCTTTACCGTTCTTGTCATGCCAACTTGTATGGAAGTTTTGCCACTCTCGGAAGGGTAGACTTGCTCGACAACTCGGTTTCATTGAACAAGTGAGCTTCATCCGTCAAGAGGTTCAGTTAATCCAAAAGACCTCTTCGATGGTTCGACGCTTGCTGTTCGAAGTCAGATTCTGTCAATTGAGACAATCTTTGGTTTGGCCATTCTTGTTGAAGGCTCAAACAGTTTGGTGAGGAGATCGATTGAGCTAAGCAATCAAGTCATCAGAATCAGTTCACAAATGTCAAAACTGTTTAGAGTCAGAGGTTCTTGTTGGTGACTAGGTGCCCTGCATGGCAAATCTTACATTGGGTTTTTGTGATACTGATTTTACTTTGGCCCCACTAAGTTAAATGAGACTTTTATTTATATCTTCCAGATCAATTCCTAGTTACTTTCTACTTATCTTACTTCCACTATGGGTCATTCATAGCCACCATCTTTTTGAGATCATCCGACGGCGGAAGACATTTTTCCATTGGATTATGATTGCAACCGGTGATGATGATGACTTATAAGGAACGATATTATCTGAAAAAAATTTATTTTCTATCAAAATGTAACCAAATAGGAAAATAAATATTATCGAAGAAATAAAGTGGGAATAGAATTTTTATTCCCTCCAACCAAACGTACGGTTAGGGTAATTACAATGTTTGGGAATAGAGATCAAGTATATTTGGAAAGGCTACACACTTTTTTTTTTGGTAAGTGGAAAGGCTTTACACTCATCAATCATATAGAGGCTCCAAGCAAGCATGTTCAAAATATTAGGGTCACTAAGTTTGGAAATTCAAGCAAGTGGCTTGGTTTATTGCAATCTTATTAAGGCAAGTGCCACAGGATTATATGGTTGAAAATCAAATTCAGAAATTAGAGGGGATTGTAGCAAAACCCTAGTGGACATCTTGCTAGAAAATTAACCGGTCTAATCATCATTAAAAAGACCGAATGCGGAATATAAAAGTTAATGATCAACTAACCTCCCGTCATTGAATCCCTACACACGATGCTCTGTTTTCTTACAAAATGTTTGTCCAATTATGGTTTTAATCTTCCAAACTTTCAATCCATTAAACGATGGTGTATCCTTAGAGAATTAGACTTAGAGACAAAATCAAAATCACCCCATATAAATAGATAATTTTCCTCAAATTATCTAATGGGCGGTTATCTTGAATGTTAAGGCAAAACGGTTATCAAAACGTGGACCATCAATACTGATTGTCTAGTTTTTTTTTAAACTAAATAGTTAATATTGTCTTACTTGGTCAATGTTTTACTTAATGTGATAATCAAAATTCATTAATCCTCAATCTTAAAAAATAAATACACAAATTATGGCGATAAGTCCTCTATTAATGAGTAATATCATTCGTGTATTACAATGTATCATATTCCTCAAAACACATCCTAATATAATAACGTTACTTTATGAATAAAGCTTATATTTATTCTTCGTCCAACAATTGATATATTTTTAAAATAATTAACAAATGTGTACACAAAAATTTTAAAAAATATCACAAATAAATAGAAATTTTATTAAATATTATTATCCATACAATGAAAATTACATAATGGAACTTAATCTCATTCTAACTACATGATTCTTGAACCTCAATGGTGGCACACATTTTATCAAAGGATCAGCAATCATCAATTCAATACTAATATACTCAATAGTAACTTTCTTTCATTTAATTCACTCATTTGTGGCTAAAAACTGAATGTCAATATATTTATTTTGACTGTTACTTTTATTATTTTTAATCAGAAAAATAGCAATTAAATTATCATAATATATCTTCAATGGCCTTAAGATGCAATCCATCACCCTAAACCCATATATAAAATTTCTCATCCATACACCATACTTTGTAACCTCAAAGTAAGTAACGAACTCGACTTTCATAGTAAAAATAGCAATCAGGATCTGCTTTACATTCCGTCAGGATACAACTCCATCGATAAATATAAATATGTAATCAGATATTGATTTACGTGAATTAACATATCCAATGAAATCTGAATCAGAGTAACCAATTACTTCTAGATTGTCGATCCGTCTATACGTAAGTATGTAATCTTTGGTACCTTGGAGATATATCATCACTTTTTTGGCAGTTTTTTAGTGATCGAACCTGAATTACTTTAAAATTTTTCCAATATTTTAACTGTAAAAGCGACGTCAGGTCTTATACATACTTGTGTATACATCAAATTTCCAACAGCGGAAGCATATGGTATGTTTTTTATTTATTTTTGTTCAAAATTATTTTTCGAGTATTGATTCAAATTAAATCTATTACCCTTTACAATGGGTGCTACACTTCGTAAATAATCTTTCATCTAAAATTTTTGTAAAACTTTATTAAAATAGATCTCATAATACAAACCTAAAACACCTCGTAGTCTATCTCGATGAATCTTAATGCCAATTATATAAGATGTATCATCTATATCTTTCATTTCAAATTTATTAGAGAGAAATTGTTTCAACTATATAGCAAATTCTTATCATTGGATGTAAGTAAAATATCGTTCACATATAAAATAAGAAAATAAATTTTACTTTTACTAACTTTCTAGTATATACATTAATTCAAAATATTTTTTCTCAAAATTAAATGAAGAGATAATATCATTAAATTTTAAATACCATTGACGGGAGGTATGTTTCAATTCATATATGAATTTCTTGAGCTTACATACCAATTGCTCACCATCACTAGACGAGACTCCTTTTAGTTATTTTACATAAATATTTTTCTCTAAATCACCATTTAGAAATACTATTTTCATACCTATTTATTTTGATTTCATATCAAAATAAGCAACTAATACCAAAATAATACAAAGAGAATCTTTCTTAAACACAGGAGAAAAGGTTTCCGTGTAATTAATTTCTTCCTTTTGAGTATATTTTTTAGTAACGAGTCTGACTTTATATCTTTTAATATTACCTAATGAGTCTTTTTATGTCTTAAAAATTTATTTATACTCCATGGCTTTCGCCCCTTTAGGCAACTCAATAATATTTCAGTTGCTACTCGTGGAATTCATTTCTTCCTTCATGGTATTGTATCATATTTTGATTTACTATAACTCATAGCATGTGAAAATATTTTAAGATTATTTTTGACTTTAAAATTGTAATCAAATTCCTATAAATATGTAATATAACCACTAGGAATTGCTGATCTTCTCATTTTAGTGGACCTTCTCAATATTGTATTAATATTTTTAATAGGAGTATATTGTATAATTATTTTAGGTAAATCTTGAATATCATGGCCAACTATATAATATTAGTATTTTATGGAATAATATTAATTGGTTGTCCAATACCAATTTAATCTTGAGAAGCCTTGTGTAAAACAATCAATCTATTATATAAAATGAAATGCTGAGAATCTAAATAATCATTATCAAAAATTATATTTCTAGATCGCTTACTCCCACTCATTAAGTCATTCTCAATAAATTTTATATTTCTTAATTTTATAATTCTAGTGTTGTAAGAAGGATAATAAAATCTACATGGTTTGGACCGTTTAATATATCTAATAAAATACCTACTGTTGATCATTGGATCTAATTTATTCTCATGTAAATTATAAACTCTTACTTCAAATGAGCATTCCCAAATGCGTACATGTCATAAACTCAAAAAGAATTTTCAGAACAGATTTCGTTGAAACCTGATTTAATATATACACTGTCATTTTAAGAGTTGCAGCCCACAAGGATTTTAAAAAATTAGAGTTGTTAAGCATACTTCGCACCATGTTCAATAACATTCGGTTTCTTCTTTCTACTACACCATTTTGGTTCAAAAAATCAAGCATAGTAAATTATGCAATAATTTTCTGTTCTCGAAGAAACTTTGTAAATGGATCAAACATTTGTTCATCTTTAATA
>JAODPA010145783.1:0-15425 GCA_025585075.1 Nepenthes mirabilis
CACAGTAGTTTCCTAAAGCGTACCACAGACATCACCCGCTCACACGAGCGGCCGGAATAAGTGGCCAAGTATCCCTCGGGTTCCGACCACGATGGACATGGTACACTAAAGAATACTACCCATATGACTCAGGGTCCTAGTTTCAGGGTTAGGTTCGACATTTGGAGAGGGAAATCCACATTTGCCACACAATCATATCTTGGGAAACCTCATTCCCATCACAATCATCTCCAACCGGGAGATTACATCATCAAACACATCTCCATCCAGGAGATCATATCATCTCAAGCACAATGTGGACTCTCTTCCATTCACGTCACGGTTCTCAATATCCAATGGGACTCAATTTCCTTAATCACAATCAGTCATTACAAGTTCAATTCCACTTTCTACGGGATCCAGTTCCCTTAATCACCATAATCGATTCAAGTTCACAAGAGAGATTAGATTCTTACCTCAAATGATCACAAGTCACTTTGGAACCTCCGAGACTCATTCCTCTGCCTCCAGCATATGGATTCACATTCGGGGTTTATATTTACGTTTAATCATTTAAACGTTACATTCATTACAATTATGATCACATAACACTTTGCATTTCTCATTTCATTTTGGGTGAACATTATCGGATTTCTCTTTGAACACCCGGACGCCATACACGGTTCGATACTTGGAAATCGGACGTTCGGTGGATTCGTACGTACTCTTTGTATACGATATTTCACATTTGGGTTCGATTTAACTTATCACGAGGGTGGAAGTACACAACTTCCCATTTATTTCCAGATTATCCACAACGGTAAACTACCAAGGCTCCCGTATGCCACGAACGGGTCAAATCTTGCTAAATTCGGCATCCGGTCGATGTATACGTACAATTGGGATACGGGAATTCATATTCTAGAGTTCTTTCATCATTTCACGAAGGTGGAAACATGCAAAATCCACCTTTGGTCACGGATGAACAGTAACAGCGCCCCTTTAATGGGCTCGGACGCCGCGAACGGGTCCAAACACGCGAGATCGGACCCGCGGCCGACATATATTCATCATTGGGACGTGGGGATTCCAATTTTGGGGTCAATTTCATGATACGAGGTCGGAAAATGGGAAATCCCCAAAATCCCGTAGGTTATGGTTTCCGTGAGACCCACCCGGGCGAATCGGACATGATTCGAACAACTAACTACATTTTCTTGGACCTCAAGGCATGAGTTTCGAGATCCTAACATTTCCCGTGGGTATCGACACAAAATATCCAACGAAAATACATAAAACATCGAAAGAGAACGAGAAGTGGGTATGAGAACACTTGCCTCAACACGTGCTTTCACCTTTATACCTGGCTTTCGGGCGGAATCGGACTCCCGGGCTCGATCTCCTTCCTTCTCTCTCTAGTCGCGCCCCTCTCTCTCTCTCTAAAACCCTCGGCCGATCGCGAAATGAGGGAGAAGAGAAGCTCGGCGCGAATATATACTGCGTCTGCCGCTCGAGCGGCCGGCGAGCGGCCAACGCGCGGCCAGGCCACGGGTCGGTTCTGCTTTCTCTGCTCGAGCCGAGCAGGCACAAGCCTGCTGGCAGGGCTTCAGCAGCCCGGACCTGAATAATTCTCCAATTTTTCTTCCGATACCAAACCTTAATCATCCCATAAGATTAGTATTAATCATTAACATACTAATCACCTCTTAATTATCGGGTTCACAAATCCGGAACCTCACAGAAATCGTGTGTACCCCTTTTATATCTGTCGGGGCGCTCGAGTGCTCCTCGAGCACTCCCCTTTTGCAAAACCGTGCTCAATGGGGTGCTCGAGCCCTCTTCTCGTACCCAGGCGCCGCCCCTGCATGGCCTCAGGCGCCCTTCGAGCAGGCCCTCGCGCAAAATTGTGCCTCACTGTGACGGACGGAGTTATTCTCCTTAAATAACCTCCATCAATGGTAACATAAACTTATACCCATAATTTATCGTTATAGATTTTACAGAAATTTTGACAGAGTTTCCTCTACAATTGGATGAAATACTAAAAAAATAACCTACTTAAAATAGCCTGTACAAGCACACAACTATCTAATAATCAACATTTTGGCCTACAACACGATACACAGGATCACAATCGTCATACCATCCATGGGTCCAACACAGTATTCCTATCTACCATGTTGAGTCTAAAGAAATGCCGTCTAGGACTAAACAAAATCCAAAACATCAACATAAATGCGGAAGCATAGCTAAATCTAGAAATCTACAAAAGCATAACAATAACCATAAAATAATAACAAATCACATTAATCCAACAAGATTATTTACATTCTATTATAACAACATATCCAAAACATCAAGCCTTCGGCATCCAGTTAATCTCCTTAAGCAAGTCTCTCTCCTTACTCTAAATAATTGGGTGCCGACTTAATATTCTCATCAGGAAGGAGAAGCAGCAAGAGTGAGCGTACAACTTAGCAAATATAATCGTACATTACTAACTACAGCAAATAACAGGGAAAACAGTAATTGGGTAGGGGAAACATATAACTTGAATAAAAGGAAGCATGTGCAGAGGGAGGACATCTGTGATCATCTGGTTCGCATGTTTGTTCCGGTTACGTCTATTCAGTTTTATTACTTTCATTAATCTTTGTGGACTCGGGCTAGTAGGTTGTACTAACCAACGATGTGAGAGAACGAGGAAAGGAATGTGTCTGCCACACATTCTAAAGCCGGCTACATTTTAGGTCTGCAGCATTCAACCATCGGCTATATTTTAGGTCTGCAGCACTCGACAATCGGCTACATTTTAGGCCTGCAGCACTTGGCCATCTCAACTCGCTCTTCTACAATAGTATCCTAAAGCATACCACGAACATCATCCGCTTCCACGAGCGGCCAGAATACGTGGCCAAGTATTCCTTGGGTTCACACCGTGATGGACATGGCAAACCAAAGAATACTGTCCCTATGAACCATGGTTCTAGTTTCAGGATTAATCATTTCTTGAGGGAAGATCCACCAAAAGTGCATCACATTTTCCAATCGAAAAATCACATTTCCATCCTTATCTCCATCCGGGAGACCAAATCTACATATATCTCCATCTAGGAGATCAAATCCATCATATCGTACTTTGGTGGATTCCCCTTTATTTACTTGCTCGATTCTCATCTTTCTGTGGGACTTAATCCCTTTTAACAATTCAATCCAAGTTCATAAGAGAGTTTTAAATTTCTTACCTCTGACGGTCAAATATCATCTAGAAGCCTTCAAGACGCATTCCCTTGCTTCCGGTCTACAAATACACACTTTTGGGGATTACAATTTAATATGAACATTTAATGATAGGTTTTATCACAATTAAATAGAGGTAGAGCATGCAAATTTACACTTTATTTTTAGATGAACAGTGTCAGGCCACTTTTAGAGGGCTCGGACGCCGCAAAGGGTCAAATCTTGCGAGATCGATCATCCGGTCGATATATAGACACATTTGGGATGTGGTCATTCACATTTTGGGGTCAATTCAACATAATACGAAGGTGGAAGAATGCAATGTTCCCATTTCGTCTCAGATGAACAGTAACAGTGGCATTTTAGAGGGCCCGGACGCCGCGAACAGGTTGAAACATGCGAAATTGATCACGCGACTGACATATATACACATTTGGGACGTGGGGATTCACATTTTTGGATTAATTTAATGAAATAAGGTGTGAAAATGTAAAACCCCAAATTCCCATAGGTTAGGGTTTGGTAGTACTCCATCGGTCGGATCGGCGAGTAAATCAGACAATGAATTACACAATCCTTAGTATCAAGTCACGGGTGTTACATTTTCTATAGTTTGGATGGGTATTGAGATGAAAATACCCGATCATAACTGAAAAACATCGAAAGAGGAAAGTTAGTGAGTATGAGAATACTTGCCTCGGCGTGTACTACCACTTTTATAATTAGCTTTCGGACGGATTCGGACTCCACGGGCTTGATCTCCTCCTTCCTCTCTCTAGAATCGGTGCCCTCTCTCTCTCTAGAAAGTTTTAGAATGTGGAAAAATGAAAATCGCAAAGTAGCACGTGGCTTTAAAATGGGTTGGCCCTCGAGCGCGCAGCGAGCACAGGCTTACTGCCCAGGTCGGCTTGAGCACGTGGCGAGCACAGACAAATCTGGATTCTGTGCTCTCCGTCGGCTTGAGCCCATGGAGGCCGCGCATCAGGTCCGCAGGAAGCCTGCAGAAAGCCCACTTCGTGTTTCTGCCGTTTGGGACCCATTTTAACTATTCTAACCCAATCTTTCACATCCTTGGACTTTACTTTTGATTATATAACCTTAATAAGTCATGATTATCATAATTTAAAATCCAAAATCTTATTTACAAATTAATATTTCACGGCTTACAATTTCCATTCTCGATTTACCAATTCCGGCTCTTTAAGCTTTTCAATCTGATTCCTGCCGTACCCTTTGATAACAATTCACCTATGTTAACTTAATTACCTTCTAATTATTATGTTCTTAACCCGAAACCTCACACTCATCGTGCGCTCAAGTGCACAGTGAGCGCTGATCCTCCCTTTGGCCGGTTTTGCTCCATTTACTTTGGTATTAAATTTTTTACTATACTTAAACCCAAATATAATTTTTATCCACATAATTATTTTATAATTATCATGTTTTAGGATCGGGATCTCACATCTACAGTCAACAATCCACAGAATTCACAAAATCGACAAAAGAATTCATAAGTATAGTTATCGAACAATTCGAGAATTCTCAAAGTAATTCACTGCATATCATGCGATTCATAAAGAATTTAAAAAATACATTAATCCCAAATCAATTAAAATACAAATCCAAATTTCATAATTAAGAAAATACCTCCAGCCACCTTTTGGGGTGTTTCAGTGTCTTGAACTGTCACTGCAAAAAGCTTTAGCCAAGACAATGGGCTTCTTTGTTTTTAACCTCTGAGGATATAGGCAGTCTTTAATCTGGTGACCTTGCTCTCCACATTTAAAATAGGCTCTCGTCACCTTGTGATAGGAATGTCCCACATGCTTTTTCCCACAAAAAGTACAGTCGACCGCTGACGCATGAGATTCAGTCGTTGACTGAACTGGATTGATGCTCTTTCTTGCATCTACCATCTTTGTTTTAGTAGACGGCCCAGATGGTTCTGCATTTAATCCCGTACTATGACTCACCCTACTAGCTGCCCTTTTTGCAAAGAATTTTTGCGTTGCCACTTCTTTCTCTTATATCAGGGCCCTATCCAGGATGTCAGTATATGTTAGGAGCTTTAAGGTTGACAATTATTTTCTAATATCATCCCGCAGCTCTTACTATAATTTTCTCACTTTCCTCAACTCATCCTCCATGTAAAAGGGCACAAAATGGGACAACTCAGTAAATCTTACATCGCATTCCATCACCGTTATATTTTCCTACCTCAGCCGCATGAATTCTTGCTCCTTTTGATCTTGGAGACTGGATGGGAAACATTTCTCCATAAAGGAGTCCTCGAACATTTTTCATGTAATTGCATCATCGGGCACACCTAACGCCCTCTTTTTCATACTCCATCAGCTGTCGGCTTCATCCTCCAGCTTGTACATCGCAAAAATAACTTTCTCCTAATCGGTGCACCAGATCACAGCAAAAATCTTCTTCATCCTTTTAAGCCAAAGGTCCACTTCTACCGGATCAAGCTTACCCAAAAATCCAGGTGCTCTTTTTGTTGTGAATCTATCATAAGTCGTCGGCGCAGGGTTTATCAAAATTGGCACAGGTGCTGGAATCGGGGCTATATAATACTGCTCTATCGATTCCACAGCATTTATCTTCATCTCCAACAAATCCTCATAGGTAGCCTCTCAATCGTGGGGAGCACTAGTACTACCACGATTATTTCTTTAATTCCTCCTACTGGCCATCTTAGATCCTATAACTATAAAACTTATAATGTTAATAAACTTCAATATGTCAAATCACAGGGATGACTAAAATTAATTACGGCACATTAAGAAAACCCTGAGGTCAGCCCTTAAACATTTCATTGACCCTTTTAAGTCCTCATCCTTCCTTAATCCTTAGACAGAATATAACCAGAACCTAGAACCCAAGTCGATTAGCCTAGGCCTAAGATCAGTATCAATCCACAAATTAATACGTCCTAGTTCAGGTTAATTTTAACTTATGCAAGCTAGAATACCTAGGATCTTCTAGCCTAATTTAATCACCCTATATCTGTACCTGTTGATTTAGTCAGTCACAGTCATTTTTTAAGCTTCCACATATGATTCAAATCATTCTTAAGGCATCTTATTTTTTCTCTAATACCATTTGTGACCAAATGGGTTTTTTTTTGTTCTCAAAATTTTTTCGTCATTACAGAAAACATAAATCTAAGCCCATGTGACAATCTAAGGTTCTTGGAAAAAACGGACGGAGTCTCCCCTAAAATTGGGGTAAACTAAAACATAGAACCTGCTTAAAATCTGCAGATATACAGAATGACATCATCATATCTATCAATTAGAAATTCTCCTTTCAGATACAGGATCATAGATGCCGTATAATTCTCTATAGCTTACATTTCACATTTCCTATCCACTATTCTAAAGGTTCAGAATTGATATGCCATCTAGGACCTGTACAGAATTTAGAATATATATATATAGTGGAAGTAAAACTATAAACTTGTGGAAGCATAGTTTCCTATTTCATCATATGCATAACATGCAGTTCATATACAAGATCCATATATAAAAATCAGGTATTTATATCTAATTGTCTCCTTTCCAGATCTCCAAAATACTTTAAGTCTTTTAAAGGTCTTCAAGCTAGACTTTACTATTCCTTCTCGTCTGGCGTTAACTCTACTGTATTATCTGGAGAAAACAAATAGTAAAACAGTAAGTTGAAACCCAACAAAGTACTAAAACGTGCAGAATATAATGATCTCATATAGAATATAGATACAAAAGGTTCTAGAAGCTTGACACAGAACAGGGACATAAACAAAAAGTACGAGAAAAGTATAATTCAATGTGAACAGGTTTTAAAAATCATTATTTATACTTTCATGCAAAAGATATATGCAGATGAGAAGAAACACGTGCAATAATTATGAAGAAAGCATAATTTCCATATGTACATGTCTCAAGAAACATAAGTATGCTTTTAGGCTATAGCATAAATATGTTAGGATAGAAAACCACGTTAATATTAGATCAAAAGAACAGAAGCAGTTTATGGAAACAAAAATAAAGTATAATTCTATTTAAACATGCATCGGAAATCAATAATTAGTATAATCATGCTTTGAAATCATAAATCAGTAAAATATACTTCAAAAACTAGAAAAACAGTACCAATTCTATAAATTTTAGAAATTCCTTTTTATTATTAGGAGGACCAAACTAGTAGACCCTACTAGCCGATGGGGTAAGTAATTGAGGATAGATTGTGTTCTTTTCACACAATCCAAGGCTAGCAAGTATCCCGTCTCGTGGGATTATATACTAATACCTCCCGAAAGATGGTGGATTATACACTAATACCTCCCGAAGAATGGTGGATCATCTGAATTCTACCCTCTGAAACTAATGCCTTGAGGAAGGGTGGACTACGTGTAACTCTATGGATAAAGTTATCCTCGATTACTACCATAATGTTCTAAGGCATGTTGAATAACCTAACTTGACTATATATCAGTCCCGAGTCCTAATTAACAGTATTAAAAATATTTTTCTTCTTATTTTTTAACTGAAAATCTTTTTAATTTCAGAAGTCAGCCAAAGTTTCACAATGATTCTTCAGTTAGTTTCAGAATATACAATAACAGTTTAAAACCCTTCAATTTTGTTTCAAAATATACAATATTAGATTATAATCCTTTAGTTTGGCTTCAGAAATCCTCAGAAATTTAATAGTATAAATTCGTGTAAATTTTTTAGACATAAATCATATCATAGATAGTATCTTGTTATAGATTAACTTTTACATAACAAAAATTTGGATTAAAATTGTTAAATCCCTTCATTTTCGTGCTTAGGGTTTCGATAAATATTCCAGATACAAAATGGATACCAGACACATGTATTTACATGAAATCGAAGCCAGATATTGTAGTATATATTTGTAAATATGAAATCCGTCTATTTAATCAGGAGAAAGATGTTTTATTTATACAGAATATGGAGAAATATGCTTTTAGAGCATAAATATAGTTGTAGAGGTTTTAAAACACTGTAAAAATAGTAAATAACATCCCAAGTATACTTGCCTGAGCTTGATCTACCATTATCCTTACTTTGATCAGATCAGAACAGGTGGATTTTTCCCTCTCCTTCTTTCCCTTTCTCCTCTTGCTCCTCTCTTCATGTTCTACTCATAGCCCTACCTCGCTCCCACCTCACCTCGAGCAGCCATTAGGCGACTGCATTTGCAAAATGGCACTTGAGCAATCGAGTGCCCCTCCTATTTTGGCCCATTTTGCCTCATTTTGTTACGGTATCAATTTTCTACTATATTTAAGCATGAACATGACTTTTACCGTGAGGCTTCAGAACCAAAAAACATGATAATTGGGAGTAATTAAAATAATAATAATCATTAAGAGGCTAATCATACATTGAAAAATGAGAGATGAAAGTAAAAATGTTGAAAAATATCTGAGTTCAGCAAGCAGCAGGGGTGCGCCTGTCGTGTGCTTGAGTTGCGACAGCGAGCGCAAAATCCAATACCTAGCCGCTCTCCATGCGCTAGGTGCGCTAGAGCGAGCCCCGGGTAGAAACCCCGTGCTCGTTGCATGCTTGCTAAGCGCTCGAGGCGAGCACTGGCAGAATGTAGCGCGCTCGTGACGTGATTGCCACGCGCTCGAACATGGTCCCGATTTTTTCCTGCGTCCTGATTCCTTTTTGTTATAAATAGAAGGGGAGAAGATGAACAAGAAGAGTAGCTGAGGCACGAACGGAGAGGAGGGAGAAGAGAAGAGGAGAAAGAGGAAATCACTCATTCCGATCCACTCTGGGTAAAAATAATGGTAGATCGGGTTCAGGCAAGTGTACTTCGGACGTTATTTTTCATTTTTACCATTTTCTCTTGCCTTAAAATTGATGAAAATGCTCTAAAATGTTATTGTTGCATGTTTATAGTAAATGAAGCATGTTTTCCTCAATTGTTCAGTTAGATTTTATGTTTATCCATGATTATTACAAGATTTGGCTTCAATTTCATGAACAAGCATGTAATTAGTGTTCGATTTGGTTTCGGAAGCATGTGATGAAACCCTAACTCAAAAATATTAGGGATTTTTTGTTAAATTGCATGATTTAGTATATGTGTATGGATTTATGGCATTGATTTCATGAATAAACACATGTTTGGTGATAGATTTGAGTCCGAAAGTTTTAGCGAAACCCTAGGTGCGAAAATGAAGGGGTTTTGATGATTTTTAACCATAGTTCCTATTATATAAAAGTTAATTGGCACTGAAATGAAGCTCATGGTATAATTAATTTTTAAAAATTTTACACGGACTTATACCGATGAATTTTCATGCACTTCTGAAGTAAAACTGAAGGGTTTTTAGACTGTTACCGTATGTTTAGAACGTTCTGAAGTTAACTAAAGGGAAATTGTGAAACTCTGATTACGAAAGAATGTTTTTCAGTTAAGGAGTTATTTCTGATACTGTTATTTAGGACCCAGGACTGATTACAGTCAGGTTAGATTCTCTGGCATGCCTTAGTACTTTACAGTGGTGATCGAGGGTAACTCTATCCATAGAGTTATATGTGGTCCGCCCTTCCACGGGGCATTACAGTCAGGAGAAAAGTTCTGTTTCTGGCCTACCTTCGGGAGGTACACCCGTACCGATCCCATGAGACGGGATCTTCTATTACTGTTTATAGCCTTAGATTGTGAGGAGATGTACACAATCTATCCTCGGTCATTTACCTCTCAGCTAGTAGGGTATACTGGTAGGGTCTGTTACTGCTCTATTCTGTTACTACTTTATTTTGTACCGCTGTTATTGTACCGATTATTATTCTGTACCTATCACTGTTCTGTTCTGATATAAAAGAGAAGTTTTTGACTTTGCTTTCTGATTCTACTTTTTGAATTATACTGATTACTGATTTCTGAGTTTAATATCGTCAAATTATACTTTCTCTGTTTTTTGAGGTTCAATTCCGTTTAACCATTTTATTTCTGCATAGTTTCACGACCGTTTTGCATAACTGCTTTACTGCATATCTGCATGTACATTGTTGGGCACCGACTCACTGTTTTATTATTTTTTTTCCCTCCAGATGAGACCGTAGAGTTAGTGCCTCATAAGAAAGAGTGACTGAAAGCATCTTCTGAAGGCTTTTGAGGATCTTAAGCATTTTGGAGCTATTTTTGGAGAATCAGTTGGATGTAAAGACTTGACTGGATATGTGATTTTGTATATGGATTCTATATCTATGGATATTTATGCATATGTGGATTTTTTATAGAAATGTATGTGATGGTAAAAAAAAAGAAAACTATGTTTTTTGCAGATTAATAGTTCAGCTTCCGCTCTATACTTCTGGATAAATTGTATAGGTCTTAAATGGCATCTGTTGTAAGAACTGCTAGTGTAGTTGATGGTTTTATAGATTAGTGCCATGGATGGTATCTATGATCCTGTGTATACGTGTTGTAGGAAGAATTATGGTATAAATTGATAGTTGTGTGCTTATACTGGTTGGTTATACAGGTTCTGTATAGGTTATATTTTTAGAATTTTATCCGGTTATAAAGGAGACACTGTCAAAATTTCTGTAGAAATCTTACCTTATATTTTGGTACTAAAATCCTGTTTTTGTCTTGACAAAAATTTCTAAGGAAAAAAAAATTCATTCTGTCATATTTACCACTATAATTATTCCATAGTCATCATATTCTGGGATTGGGATCTTACATGTGCACTATTTATCATTTCACAAGAAAGAAAGAAAAGAAGAGAGAGAGAGAGAAGAGGATAGGAGGAAGAAGGGGAGAGGGAAAGAGGAGGAAGGAGATTTTAGAACAGTTGAAAGTTGTAGATATTAGATTAGAAGGTTAAGACAAGCATTCTACGCTTATTGTTTTGGTCTTTTTATGAATCCTTAGACTTTATCTATGTTTCTTATTTTGAGTAGCATAAATGTGATCCTTTACCTTTTCACTTAAAATATTATTGAATAGATGTACAAGGATTTAGGGCTTTAGAGTTTAGTATACAGCTATGGGGGTTAAGGTGTGACGGAACGGATCCTAAACCGTATATGATCTTCCGTGAAACAGATTCAGAATAGAATTTATAAATTCAAAACACTGAATTTTGCAGAAATTTTGGCAGAGTTCTATCTAAAATTGGATAAAAATCAAAATACATCATGTAATGAATACCCCATACTGATCATACTCAATATCCAAATCTCAGACTTATGACCATAATAAATTCACAGGACGAGTACAAGCATACGACTAACCAAATATCGCAATTCAGATTCTACAATACATACACATGACCACAAATGCCATCCATAGCTTTAATTTAACAACCCTATCCACCATACTAGAATTCAGACAAGAGATGCCCTCTAGGACTTGTACAAAAACAAGACAACATATAGCGGAAGAAACTGTGTCCTTAATAGAAAACTACGGAAGTATAAATATAGTTCTGACAGATTATAATACATATCATAGCAACTTATATATAATTTTCTTTACAAAACTCTATCGAATATGCAGAACTATCAAATTTTCTAAAATACTCCAAGATAATCTTTGAAGCTTTATCGAGGCTCCAGAACCTTCCTTGCTAATTTCTAGTTAGGAGTGATCCTCCAGTATCTTCTCTATATCCTTATCTAGAGGTGGAAAAACAAAACAGTGAGTTGAAGCCCAACAAGATACTAAAACGTGTAGAATATAATACTTTCATATAGAATATATTACAATAAAGCAGATATAGTTACATTTAAAGCATAAATACAATAAGACAATGATTACGAAAATATTAGTAGAATATAAATGCAGAAGATCATAGAAATTGCTAGGAAAATAGAAACATATACATAATTCATGAGGAAAGCATAGTTCCAAATAAATAGGTCTCAAAAAATATAAATCATACTTTCAAACTATAACATGAATATACTAGGGCAAAAAATCATGTTAATATCAGATCAGAAGAATAGAAACAGTTCATGAAAATAAGAATAAAGCGTGATTCTACTTAAATATGCATCGGGATTCATAAAACAGTTCCAAATCCCACTTGTTTCTTCAAAAATTTTAGTTTAATATCGTAGGGACCCAACTAGCCAAGGGGGCGAATAATCGGGAATAGATTGTGTTTCTGCCACACAATCAAAGGCCAATATCAGTGACGGTATAGGGATCGATTGTGTTCTATGGCACACAATTCAAAGCCAACAGAGGATTATTAGCCTCTAGGAATCAGAGGATTATTAGCCTTTAGGATTAGTATACTGCCCTCCTTAATTAATGCCCCAAGGAAGGGCAGACTATGTATTACTTCATGGACAGAGTTATCCCCAATTACCACCGTAATATCCTAAGGTATGTCGGAGAAATTCATATGACCGTATATCAATGTTGGGTCCTAATTTACAGAATTAGAAACAGTTTTTCTCTTATTTTCTTAACTCATAACTTATCAAACTTCAGAAATCAGTAATGATTTCACCATTAATCCTTTTGAATACTCCAAAATCCAAAGAAACTGAATAGTGTGGTTTCGTGTGAATTTCTCAGTTATAAATCATAACATGAAAAGTACTTTTTTATAAATTAACTGTCACATATCAGAAATTATGGATTTCAAATATTAAATCCTCAATGTTCATAAATGGGGTTTTGATCAATATTTTGGACCAAAAACATATACCAAACACATGCATTTGCATGAAATCAAAGCTAGATTTGCAGTATATATATATAAATATGAAATCTGTCCAATTAATTTATAGAAACAAGCTTTATTTACGTAGAACATGGAGAAACATGGATTTAGAGTATCAATATAATTTCAGAGATATCAAAGCACTGTAAAAACGGTATATAACGTATGAAGTACACTTGCCTGAGCTCGATCTACCGTTATTCTTACTCTAATCGGGGCGGATCGAAAGATTTTTTCCCTTTTCTTCTCTTTTCTCTCCTCCCTCCTTCTCCTCTTTGTGCTGCCTGATCGGTTCTGCCCTTCTCTCCCCTCAATTCCTCTTTTAAAACAAGGAAAAGAGGGTCACGTGACTAAATTGAGGGCCAGTGCTTGAGCAGCCCTCAAGCCATCCTCGAGTAGCCCCTCTAGCAAACTGGCGCCTCGGTTTATGCTAGCCTCATAGGTTGCTGGGCTCCCGTCTTGCCTCGGGTGGTCATATTCGTAAAATGGCACTCAAGCACCACTCGATCGCCCATCTAGCGCACCTCCAGTTTTGGCCCATTTAGCCTCATTTTATTTCGGTATCAAAATTTTTACTATACTTAAACCCAAATATGATTTTTATCTACATAATTATTCGATAATCATCGTGTTTCAGGATTGAGATCTCACACTCTCCCCCACTTACAAAAGTTTCGTCCTCAAAATTTTATAATCCTTAAATTTCGAAGATTAAGGAACTTCATTAACATCTCCAGATTTTGTCCAGATCACAGTGGTTATCCTAGAAAACTTTAATCTTCCAAACTATCCAGACATTTAATACCTGATTCATTAATACCTGATTTGCTCTATACTTACCTAAATCTATCAAATCTGAGGACAACCCAGATTCATCAACTACTTTACCTTAAATAGATTACAAATCCCTTATTTTCATTTATACTAAGCCTCAAGTTTAGCATCTCCAGAGGATCTAGTTACCATTTGACGCCACGTTAATTCAACTTAGTACTAAGATTCTTTTATCAAGCCTAGCTAGATTCCGGTATAAGTCTTAATTCCCAATTAGACTTCCATGGCAGGATACTTTATATTTTTCTCATTTTGTTGGCATGTCATCAAATTGACATCTTCCTAAAGTACATATTCCTTTCCGAATACCCAATTTACACGGTAACCTTGGTTAAGACTGAATTTTAAACGATCCATATTACAAAATGATTCTTACAGATTTTCAATTTACCATAAAACCACAAATCCTAACTGTAGTGGTCACTATAAATTCAGTACAATTTGAGATCGTTATCCAAAATCAAATCTTTAACAATTTAATAACCTCAAAATTCTTAAAGTCCCATACCAAGGAAACAACTCTCACAAACCCTCAGACAGTAGCAAGATTAGAAACTACAATTTATATAGTTACCACAGGTTCAATGTGGCTTCAGATTCATCGCCCAATTCAATACCTATACACTTAGAAACTTTAAGACCTTGTTGGTATATTAATGAGTAAACTGATTCAACTCAAACACGTCATTCGGAATCACGATGGGTGGGTCGTCCTAATCATCTTAAAATAAAATCATGAGGACTCCTGTGACGACCCGAGTCCCTGAATATGATAATTGGGAGATAATTAAGTTAAAATAGGTAAATTGTATTCAAAAGGTACGGGAGGAATGGATTGGAAAGCTCAAAGAACCGGAACTAGTAAATCGGGAACCGAAATCGTAAGTGGTGAAATGTTGATTCGTTGACAAGATTCGGGTTTTAAATGGTGATAATCGTGACTTATTGAGGTTATATAATCAAAAATAAGGTCCAAGGATGTGAAAGATTGGGTTAGAATGGTCAAAACGGGTCCCGAACGGCGAAAACGCAACGTAGGCTTGCTGCAGGCTTGACGCGGGCCAGACGAGCGCCCTCCGCGCGCTCGAGCCCTCCTATCGAGCGGGAAATCCAGAATTGAATTCGGGCACCAGCCGCTCGCTGGCCGCTCGAAGCTCCGCTCGAGCGGCTGCGCGATATACAAAAACCCGCGCGGCTCTCTCTTTCTCATTTCCACGTGATTTTAGGGTTTGAGGAGAGAGAGAGGGCGCCGACTTAGAGAGAGAAGAAGGGAGAACGAAGCCCGAGAGCCCGAATCCAACCTCGAGCCAGTTAAAAAGGTGAAAGCCCGTGACAAAGTAAGTGTACTTCGGACGCCGTTTTGCGTTTTTATCGGTTTTCATCTTTTAAAGTTTACGAAAATGTTGAGAAAATGAGGTTGAAGCTTGTTTCCTTCGATTAATCGGTTAGATTTCGTGTTTGTGCATGTTTATTGAAGTGTTTGGCCCCGATTTCATGTATAAACAAGTGATATGTGGTTATTCTGATTTTTAGAGAAGGTGACCAAACCCTAGCTCGAAATTTTGGGGATTTATAGTTTAAATACGTGATAGAGTATACATATGTTGAGTTATGGCATCAATTTCTTGATTAAACACAAGTTTAGAGACCG
>JAODPA010145784.1:0-42518 GCA_025585075.1 Nepenthes mirabilis
ATTTATTTTAAAGATATGATTGAAATGAAATAACAATAATAATAATAAATTTCTTATCATTATAAGATATGAGCACCCCGAATACAGCCGAAGCGGCGGGCCGACAGCCAACCAAGCGACCGAGAGGAAGAGTACGACAGCGAAAATGGAGAGGAAAATCGACGAATTCTGTCCACCATCGCCGGCAAGGGAGGAGAAGAGGAGCTCGCCGCTAATTTCTCGCCAATATTGCTCATCTTCGTGTATGGAAATCCATGATCCGTCTTCTATTTTCGCTTTTATCCCACTAGAAATTTGGAAAACAAAGCCAAAAAAATCATAAACCCTATTCCTACCAAACCACTATGCATGATTTCGACTGAAATTCTGTCACCTTTTGACTGTGTTTAGTTGTTGCAGCTGTAAATTCTCTCGATTCCGTTGAAACTGCTTGATTTTTTCCTTTCCGGTTCTGATTTTTCTGATTTGATTGCTTTGGGGTTTTGATGCTCTAGCCTTTACTTTTTTGAATCAGCCCGTGTTAGATTTTTTGGATGGATTAGATCAGCTCATTATGGGCTACCTGACCCGATCCATAATAAGATAAAAGAGAACTTGGTCGATGCATGCTACAGTAGAGCCCTCGGTGTGTGCTACAGTAAGCCCTTGGTGTAATTCTACTGATGTATGCTACAGTAATCCCTCGGTGTAATTCCACTGATTCTGCTACAGTAAACTCTCGGTGCCAAGGCTGGCTACGTTTCGGCTGAGGTGTATTTGGCTGAGGTGATGAAGAGCAGAGTGACAGAGAGAGAGAGAGAGAAGGAAGGGAAGAACATATAGAGAAGAGAAGTGAAAGGGAGGGAGAACTGATAGACGAGACAAAGAGAATAATTGCAATTTGCTATCTATCTATTTTGTTAGTAATGCAGTATATAAAAATAGCATAGAAAAGAAAATAGAGATATATCCGCTAATAAAATAATATGCTGTTATATGCAATCGAGAAATTTTTCGGGCAGTCGGGTTGGGCGGTTGCTGCGACGCGGCTCCCCATGTTCAGCATCAGGACCCGTGGACTGGGCCTTGGACTTGGCTGTGGGCTGACCTGTTTCTGTAGCAGCCTAGCCCGTAACATTACCATTCTCATCGAGAATAACCTTGTCCTCAAGGTTGAAGTTTGGAAATTCCTAATGTAAAACAGCAGCCGGTTCTTAAAAAATACCAACCCATCACGGATAGTGTAGTGGTCGAATTCATCAGGCCGATTAGTAATTGGGCTGAAGAAGGTGGCTGCGGATGGTTGTCACTTATAATATTCTCGAAGAGCAGCTAGCAACGTGATCACGGGCTTTGACACTGATTGCATAGCACAGCAGGGGCCTTCCTGCATTCTGGACTGAGCGTTGGTTGGACCATTTTCTCGACCGAGGCGGTATACTATTTTGAAATCATACCCTATCAATTTGGTTATCCACTTCTGTTGCTCCAGGGTATGTACAGATTGAGCCATAAGAGCTCGAAGAGGCTGGTGATCGGTCTGGATGACAAATTTGGCACCCAACAGGTATTGTCGCCATTTTTTGACTGTCTTCGTAATGGCATAAAGCTCACGGATGTAAGTGGAGGAGAGTTGTAGCTTTGGACATAGCTGCCGACTAAAGTAAGCCAAGGGCCAGCCTGCCTGCACCAAGACAATTCCCACCCCATTACCAGAAGCATCCGTATGCACTACAAACGGTTTTGAGAAGTCGGGTAAAGCCAGGACAGTTGTGGAAGTGAGAGCGGCTTTGAGTGACTCAAAAGCTGTTGCAGCTTCGGGTCCCAAGGCGAAGGCATTTTTCCATAACAATTGAGTGAATGGAGCAGAAATTTGAGCATACCGGGCTACAAAACGCCGGTAATAACCTGTTAATTCTAGGAAGCCCTGTAGTTGTTTGATGTTTGCCGGAGGTGGCCATTGTTGAATGGCTTCAATTTTCGTGGGATCCACTACCATGCCCTATGTGGACACAATGTGGCCTAAATAAGACAATGAAGACTATCCAAATTCACACTTGGATCGTTTAGCATAGAAAGTGTGATTGCGCAGGATTTGGAGCACTTGGGTAATGTGATGGAGATGTGCTTCCCATGAAGAGTTGTAAATTAAAATGTCATCGAAGAAGATTAGGACAAACTTTTGAAGCACAGGGCAGAAAATATTATTCATCACGGCTTGAAATGAAGAGGGAGCGTTTGATAACCGAAAGGGCATCACCAAGAATTCGTAATGCCCCTCGTGGGTCTGGAAGGCGGTCTTATGAACATCCGCAGAATGCACACGAAGTTGATGATACCTGCATGCAAGTCCAACTTGGAGAACACCGTGGTGCCACCTAACTCATCTAGCAGTTCATCAACAGTGGGAATTGGGAACCGATCTTTGACAGTAATGGCATTAAGAGCATGGTAATCCACACAAAACCTCCAACCGCAATCTTTTTTTTCACCAAGAGGACAGGTGATGAGAAGGGGCTTGTGCTAGGTCGTATGATTCCTTTAGCCAACATCTCCATGATTAATTTCTCCATCTCACCCTTCTGAAAGGGAGGATATTGATAAGGTTTAACATTCATTGGGGAAGCGTGGGGTTGCAAGGGAATTTTGTGGTCATTAGAGCGCGGTGGAGGCAACCCATGTGGCACAGCAAACACATCCTTAAATGAAGTAAGGATGTTGCAAAGAGCAGAAGTAATTTGAGGATCATGGATATGGGGGAATTGGAGGAGAAGTGAAGAACCTGCAGTGTCATCTTCTGGCGGAGGATCAGGAAGTGGAGTTACAGTCAATTGGAAGTAAGAAATAGCCCAAATTGTTAGGTCACTACGATGCAATTGGTTTGATGTCATCGTTGAGATGGTGGTGCTTGGCATCCCATGGAGGATAAGTTGAGTGCCTGCGTGGGTGAAGCTCATCCACAGGGCGTTGCAATCAAACAAAACAGGGCCAAGAGATGCCAGCCACTGGACCCTTAGAACCAAGTCTGCCCCATTAATCAGAAGTAAGTACAGGTCCACTAGGAATCGGGAGGACCCAGTGTAAGAGGGACCTTGACACATAATCCTTCATAGTGCAACGAATCGCCATTACCAACTGTCACATTGAGATAGAGAGATGGCTCGATGGAAAGACCAAGATGCCTGGTGAGCCAAGTTTGCAAGAAGTTGTGGGTGGAGTCACTATCTACAATATTATTACAGAATGACCCAAAATGGTTCCTTGCAACCGTTGTGTAGTTGGGGTCTAATGTCCTTCTAGGGCATGGAATGAGATCGTTGGGGTACTATCCGGATCTGGAGGCAATAGAGACACCCCTGTTGGCAATTCCGTAGCAGATGGAGAGCTCACAGAATGCTCTTCGGACAACTCCATTTTCGGCTGGACATGGTCACTATCCTCGACAAGCATACATAAAAGTTGAGGTGGTTTACACTAATGTCCTGGTGTAAATCGCTTATCACAGTTGAAACATAGGCCACATTCTCGGCATGAGGCCATTTCAGCAGAGGTTAATTTTCTTATATGGAATTTTGGTGAGAGACTCTGAGAGGGTGAGGGTTTTAACACTGAAGAGATAGGAGTATTTAGGGATTTGGTGACCAGAGGAGGTCATTGTAAGCTGGTCCGGCTGGAGTCCTGCTTCTCTACCAATTTAGCCATTCCAATCGCCTCACGTAGGGAGATGGGCTTCAGCAGCAAGAGCTCCCGCTAAATGTCATCCCGTAGGCCAGATATAAAACAATTCAATAGATTGGTGGCGGTGAGCCTAGGAGTTCAAGTAGATAGAGATTCGAACTCAACTATGTAAACCGCCACAGTGGTTGTTTGCCGAAGTTTATACAGAGCGGCCTCGTAGTTCACAAATGAAGAAGGTCCGAAGCAAAACTCCAAATCATGAGAGAAGAGTTCCCCAGTGGACAATTGGCGTGTAGCATGCATCTACTGGAACCATTGTAATGCAGCCCCTGACATAGAATGCGGCAATAGTGAGTTTATGCTCTGGAGGAGTGTTGTGGAAAAGGAAGAAGCGGTCGATTTGAAACAACCACCCAGTCACGTTATCTCTAGAGAAAAATGGGCTTTCAAGCTTAGGCAAACGAAGGTGGAGGTCATTAGGGTTTTCTGTTGGGATCGGCAGCAAATTGGGTAGGAGTTGCGAAATGGGTACGGCATAGACCAGAAGTGAAGGGGAGCTTACAGTAGGTGTGGAAAGTAAGGGAGGAGGGGAAGATGCCAAAGTAAATTGTTCCATATGGGCTAAGGTGTGGTGGATATCTACAAGCGATTGCTTGATGTGTTATGCAGTTGCCGTATTAGTGGCGATTCCCTCCGAATGCAGTTGGACTGTAGCCACAACCTCCTTTAATTCCTTCGCCAAGCTTGCGATCGTCTCTTCCTGCACCTTCGATCATGTTATAACACCCTCTGCCATGAGTTCCAATGAGAGCACCACTGATGCATACTATAGTAGAGTCCTCGGTGTATGCTACAGTAGAGTCCTCGGTGTGTGCTACAATAAGCCCTCGGTGTAATTCCACTGATGTTGCTACAGTAAGCCCTCAGTGTAATTCCACTGATGCTGCTATAGTATAGCTGAGGTATATTTGGCTGAGGTGATGAAGAGCACAATGACGGAGAGAGTGAGAGAGGAAGAGAGAGAAGGGAAGAACAGACAGAGAAGAGAAGGGAAAGGGAGGGAGAACTGATAGAGGGGACAAAGTGCTATCCTTTTATTTTGTTAGTAATGCAGTATATAACCGTAACAAAAAGCAACAACCCACGAGAAAATAAAAATAGCACAGAAAAGAAAATATAGATATATCCACTAATAAAATAATATGCTGTTTTGTGTAGTTGAGAAATTTTTCGGGCGGTCGGGTTGGGTGGTTGCTATGACGTGGCTCCCCACGTTCAGCATCAGGACCCATGGGCTGGGCCTTGGACTTGGCCATGGGCTGACCCGTTTCCATAGTAGCCAAGCCCGTAACATCGGTTTTGTCCCAACCGCTTTATCCTCCCTCCACATGCACTAACTTTCTCTACTTGGACCGTCAACTTCTCACTTTATGATATCAAAATCATTTCTAGTATGTAGTTTTATTCCATAGATCATTAATACCCACTTGAACATTAATGACTTACTTGAATTCATGCTTGTAATTTTTTTCAAAGAATCTTCCTTCACCCTTATGTCTTTATTTGAAGAAGGTTGAATAATTTTTTTAAAAAAGGTGTTCTTGGCAATTTTGGACTTATCCACTTATATCAAAAATTAAGAGAGGTTACCAAAAGAAAATTCTATTTTCAAATATGAAAAACCACGTTTAAATTTATCTAGAAACCGCCCTATCACCTCGTACATGATTAATATTTCTTTCATTTATTGGATGGTAAGAAGATCAATTTTTAATTACTTAATTGCATTTTTTTTACATCAAAGATTGGGCCTATTAAGTAAATAACATTACTAATAATTATTATAAAATTATACGAAATTGTAGCCTTTAATCATTTTAATAAATTTCTAAATATTTGACATATCATGAGGGACAATAATGTGTGACCCATATCAAAAAATTCTTTGGATTCGCTCACCTAGCAATGGATCCAAAAACCTTCTAGATTTCTTGAATCTTCCTTTATTGACTCAAATTTTCAATACCATCTGAACTCCGACGTCCTCCATTAGATCTTTGAAGGGCTTCTCTCACTAGACTTTCACATTAGAACTTTGAAGGGCCACTCTCATTGGACCTTCCTGGATAAACTCATCCAACAGTACAGAACTCCGCTTCTAACCCACTAAATAGTGTTATGAAGGCTTATAATTTTGGAATGAGTGTTTTAGTTTGTGGGTGAAAGCATCCATAAGCTTCAACACTAGTTGTTGTGGAAGTATGGAAATCTCTCAAAGTATGACTTCTCCAAAAGGTTGATGACTTCAACACAAGTCATCTTGGATGTATAGAAATCTCTCAAATGGTTGATGACTTCTCCAAAAGGTGTTACTTTCACTAAACTTTGAAGATCTAAGCCACACTTTTAGAAGTTATATGATAAATGGTTGGTTAAATCAGTTTCAGAGAAGTGGGTAGTGGACATTCGTCAAACGTTTGTCAATTAGAGTAATTGTTGAGATAGGAATTTTAATTTCCAAATTATTTTGATGATTTGTTGGTAGCATTAATTATATAAAATTAATTGTTTAGTAGCTTGTAATAATTTATAGTAATATATTATGGATGTCTTACAAAATACTATGCTAAGTATTTTAAGCAGTGTTATTAAAGGCGTGAGGCGCAAAGTGTAGGTCAAGCTTGATGGANAGAGAAAGACAGTGTGAAATGGTGAGTGAGAGAGAGAGAGATACTTGGAGATTTGTAAACAAAGTGCTGTGTAGCCTACCACCTAGCTTCAAGAAAGAGGATTATGTAGCAAGTAGATTTAAGTATTTCTTAAGTATAAGTGAGTTTAATTATTTTTGAATTTAGGTTAATTATATATTGCAATTTTTATACAAATTTGGGCCTTGAGCCCAGGCCCACGAGGCCTGTGTGTCTCACCCAAGCATGCCTCTCATGGCCTACACCTTACTTGGATTGCACCAGGTGCATGGATGTGCACCTTGGGTATAGGCGCGCCTTTGACAACCCTGATTTTAAGGGTAACATAAGTTATGTTTAATCTTTGGAAAAGTAATTAATCATGTTAAGAGTGTTTATTTAATGAGGTAGAATAGAACCCTGGAGTAAGGTGGCCCTTGATCAAGGGGATATTTTGGTCACATTTGAGGCTAAAAATTAATTAAGTGGGAACCCTAATTTGATGTTTGGAGGACTGAATTAATCAAGGGAAAAATAATAAAATCATGATGACTAAGTTAATTATTGTAGGCAAACGATAACTAATTCATGGGGTAAGAGGGCCGGCATTAAGTCTAACTAGGATATCTATTGAAGTAAATGAAGAATTGAGGTGGTATTAAGTGATGAGATTAAGGAAGGAGCTACACTATTAGGGTAAATAAAAGGGTGGTGGCTGGCTACCTTTGGGAGGGGAATGCATGGGATGCTTTCTGGAGTCATGAAGGGAATTAATTAGAGGGTTAATATTAGAATTTAGAGGAGAATAATTACAGGGGTCACAAATGGTGAGGGATGGCTGATTTAGGATGCTAAGTGACTGTATGAGTGCTAGAATTAGTCTAAGTGGATGCTAGGAGGTGTATTTAAGCTAAGGGAGAGTTAAGACTGTGTGAGCACATCATTGTTAGAAGAAAACTGAGAGAAAAGAGAAGAGAAGAGAAGACCTTGGTGGCCGAACAAGGAAGGGGATGAAAAGAAGAAAAGCTTTCCAATTATCCAAGTAGATCAAATCATTCTTTAGAGATCTGAATCCATTCATGGTTTATAAGAGTTATGTGAAATCATTCTTTCTTCACATTATATGACAGAGGAAAATTACTTAAGGGTTTTGGCCATGTGGGTTAAAGCATGATAACGAAATTGTTATGCATGATAATGATGAATTATGGCACTATTGGTGTAGATCTATTATCATTTTGAAGAGATCTCAAACTTCTTAAGGGTGCAAATATGATATTTGTGGAGCATGATAATACTCTATAGTAAGATTAGATCTGTGTTTTCTCATCTTTTATGGTGTTTTGGAGTTATATTTTCAAGTTAAATGATAAAATTATAGAAATAATGGTTATTATCCAAAATTACTAATTAGCATAAAAATTGATTGTGGATTTGTGGTTTCTAGATTTTGACCTTAAAAACATGTAAAATATCATGTTTAAAGAATAAAATATGAGGAAGGATGAATTACCAAAACACCTCTAGCCATGTATTGAGTTGAGGGCTAAAATGGTAATTCTAGCACAAACTCAAAAAAATTGTGGAGAATATTTTGTAGATATATTATATCATGGTAATTTGAAAATTATATGAATTTGAGCTCCTTGAATACCCCTAGGCATGGGTTATGTAGAGGGGTAAAATGCGAATCTAAGTGTAATATTCATATTGTTTAAGATTTCTACTATATGCTTAATTGTTGTGACTTTATGTTTATGATTGTATAAAGTATCCTAGATCTATGAAAATAAATGTGTTGGACTTGGTCATAGGGCTGGCTGAGTGGTTAAGAGAGAAATTATGAGATTGGACGGGTAATTGAGTATAATTAATCATGGTAGTTAATTAGAGGTTTAAGTGATGATTATTAAACCTTGTAAATGTGATAGCTTATCATCGTAAAAACTCACCAAGTCAGTTTATTGCTGGCCTTAAGGGACCATGAGAATCCAAGGTGAGTTATGGTGTTATTTTTCCACAATATATGCTAAAAGTTAAGTAGTGAATTAAGTGGTTTTTAATGACACCTGTAAATATTGTACTATGAATTTGTAAGGCTGACTATTTTATTATATGCTGGCCGTGTGGATGAAGTGGATTGGGGATGATTTATGATGACATTTTAGTACAATAATTACAAAAAGGCACTAATTAATTGAGTGTGAATTAATTTCAAGTGAAAATTTTATGATAATCTAGAAAACTATGGTTGGCCGTGGCCTATGTCAGATCTGGTCAGGAGGTATAGGTGGTAATTTAGTGTTTGGAACATTAAATAATACATCTAGGATGTGAATGAAATATTAGATGGAAATCAGGTCAAATAGAGTTGTTTACTAAAGTTTGGTTTGGCCAAGTAGCTTGGGATTCATTTCTTATTCTTGCGTGATCATTTACTTTTTGATCCATACTTGATTAGATTATTGTTGTTGTTCATATCTTATGGATACGCATAGTAGATCATATAAAGACATTATGTTTTGGGAAATATAGAACCCAAAGAACCTTAGTGTAATTTATAATTTTTCAATATTGATTTCATATCTGGTGGTTGAGGTCTATTGAAATTATGAAATGATTTTTATAACTATGTGACTATCATAGAGAATATGGGATTATTTGCGATATTAGTGTGGGGCGTTGGACTTGGACATGTGTGATGCCACGAGTATTAGAGATTCTTTGGCTCCACTAAATTGTGGAGAGGAGTCTAAAAGTAGGGGTTATTGCATGTCAAGCAGCGAATGATGGATACCTCATGTGACTTACTCAATCAATGGGGTTTTAAATATGTTAGTCTTTGGTTCACAGTGGTTGAATAAGATCCAAGGAGTGTTCATTAACATATCGAAGAGTTGATGTGTTGCAATAAAACCTCTATTGCAACAAGTTTCATAGGAACACATGTTGATGATCTCTTATATGATGCAATCCAATTGATAGATGATCCGCTGGGATGATGCTACTCGCATTTCATATTGAAATTCGAGTTTGAGCCATATATCTCAAGAACAGATGTTATGATTTCTATTATCATATATCATTATTATGGTTGCTTGGAGTTTTGGAGTTTGTCAACTTTATTGTTTATTTTATGGATGTGATTTACTTATTGGGAATTCGGCTCATTCATCGTGTTGTCTTTCATTCCAGACTAATGTAGGTTTGTGACGGATTCTCTTAGTAGAGCTCCTAGCAGAGTAGAAAGGAGTTGAGGACTTCTGAGGAGTTTATTATGCTTAGATTTTCTTTTAAGCTTTTATAGAATGAGAATAATGCTTATTTCTGATGACGTTTTGGCTAAGTTTGGATTATGTAGTGGATATTTATAGTTTACCTCCTATGTTTGAGAAGTTTATCTATGTTGGTTTAATGTTATTATGATATTGAATTAATAATTGATTACTGGGAGTCCGCATTGTGATTTGAATAGTCATGATTATTTTATTGGGAATTGGTTGTAATAGGAGTAGTGGGGGTAACTGTTATTCACCCGAGCCAAGGTTGAGCCACTATTTTAATGCTCAAGCTAAAATTGCGCCAACGTTGAGCGTAATTTTATTGCTTGAGCTAACTTTGATCAAAATTCTGAGGCTAATTTTGATGCTCGAGCCAATTTCGAGTGAATACTAGAACATTTATGTACTGACTCAACATACAATACATTGTCACCAAATTTAACAACACCTAGTAAACTGGACTAACAATATCCCCATTTGGCAACTTTTATAGAAAATTGAATTGTGACAACTATCCATTGGGAGTTCACATATCTTAAATTCTAGGGTCATTGAAAGTCAACGTCGTCAATGACCAAGGTAAGACTTTGAGACCAATTGGAAAAATCGGTTTTAGAACCACTTAATCCACATATATAGAGTAGGATAATAACACCACAACACCACAATTAAAAAGCACATAAATGTAAATGATACAATTTTTTTGACAAAGAAAATACTTAATCACCAACTAATTCAAGAAAGCCCTTCGGCTTCTTATCCTAGTAACAAATAAATATACTGAGAAATTCAACTTATAGCTCATGGATTTAGATAAACTATACCCAATTGACTTTCCCTAACACATGACCCTTGCCAAAGAACTCTTTAGATTTGCTTACTTGATAATAGATTCAAAAACTTTTCAAACTTCTTCAATCTTCCTTCATTGACTCAAAATTTTCCAACACTGCTGAAACTCTAACATGCTCTTCACCATTAAAACTTTGAAGGGCTTCATTTTACTAGACCTTCCTGGACAAACTCATCCATCACTATGGAACTCCTACTCCAAGCCACCAACAAAACTTTGAAGGCTTATAGGCTTGGAACAAGTCTTAAGATTGTGGATGAGAGCATTTCATATGTTTCATGCACATGCTATTACGGAAGTATAGAAATCTCTCATAGTATTGATGAATTTTCTAAAAGGTGGTTCTCTTGATGAGCCTTGGAAACTTGAGCCACACTTGTAGAAGTTAGGTGGTGGTTAATAAATAATGGTGCACTTGAATCGATTTCAGAGAAGTGGATAGTAGGCTATGGTCAAGCTTTGATCAGTCAAAGTAGTTGTATAGATATGTATAGTAGGAGTAATTCTTTTTTATTTGAGCCAAAGATAAGCTAACTTTGAGCGAACTATTGAATCTTGAACAAACTTCAAGCGAGCCTCATGAAGAACGTGTTCGTCCTCTTTTCTTGGAGCAAAAAATTAGGCGAACATCTAGAGAAGTTCTTTTCCATTGTTTAATGATCAGGTCAAACTCATGCCAACATCGAGCAAAATTCTCAAGCAGAATTTTGTTGCTTGAGCAACCTTTGGGCAAAACTCTCGAAGTTATTTAAGACATTCAAGCCAACTTCTATCGAACACCTTGATACTAAAGTTTTGACTCAAATACAACACATTGTCATAGAATCACCAATCACTAATAAACTAGCCTAATAACCTTCCCTTTGACTCACAGAAAACGAAATACCATATAAATAAAAAATGAACTTTGACAACCACAAGATCATAATTCACATGGCATAACCTAAACTCTAGACTAACTAAAATTCAATGTTGGTCAAAGATTGAGGTAAGTGATAAGGGTATTCTGGAGATTTGATTTATTAGTTTATTTTATCTAATTTGCTCCCATATTTTGTGATATTATGAAGGTTTTTAAAATTTTATATATTGATAATTTTTAGGATGAGTATGGAATGTTATGTTTTCATTTTGTTATTTCCTTATTTTAGATTGTGGTTATTTAGGAAATTATATTCGTTTTCTAGTTAATTTAAGAGTAGGGTGTTTCTATATAAGGATCATATTTTTATTGTTTCATTAACTATAAATAAATAATATAATGAGTATGATTGATGTCTAATTACCTTTCTGTTACCCCTTGCTTCTTCTTCCCCTCCCCTCTTGTCCTCCCCTCTTGTCTGGCTCTTATCCCTCTCCCCCTTTTATCTCTATTGCTTCTTCTTCCCCCTTTATCTATTCCTCCCTCTCATGCCCTGAATCAATAAGGCTTTGATTCTTAGACTTGCTTAATCCACATGCCTAAAGTAGGATGACCGCACTTCAATAAGATAATTAAAAATGTGCAGAAATTTAGATGGCACAATATCTTATTAATGAAGGAAAAACTCAAGAATCAACCAGTTTGAGATAAAAGCTCTATGTGCTTCTCAATCCAGTTAAAGACAAATCTACTAAGACAATTAACTTACAGCCTAGTTGGTGCAAATGAACTAGATATTGACTCCCCCTCTCACTTCCATGCCAAAGAACTTTTTGGATTTGTTCACCTGACAATGGATCTGGAAACCCTCTGAACTTTTTAAATCTTGCTTGAAAACTTATGAATCTCCAACACCACTAGAATTCCGATGTCCTATTTACCATGAGAACTTTGAACAACTTCTCCCTTTGGACCTTTCCAACAAACTAGTCCAACATTACGAAACTATGATATCTAAACCACCTATAGAACTTTAAAGGCTTACAGTCTTGGAACAAGTTTTTAAGGTTGTGAGTTAGAGATCAAGGCATCTAAAGGTTTTACATGAGAGCATTTCAAAAGCTTCCAGCACAAACTATTATAAAGTATAAAAAATTCTCAAAGGGTTGGCGACTTCATCAAAAGGTGATATTATCAATGAGCCTTGAATGTTTGAGCCACACTTAGAGAAGTTAGGTGGTGGTTAATAAATAAATAAATGGCTTGATCAAATTGGTTTCAAATAAGCAGGCAATGGGAATTAGTCAAGTGCTAGCCTCTCAAAATGGTGGGAGAAATAGTTGGTTGCTGGTTAGAATTTTTTTTTTTTTTAAATGGAAAGCCAAAATTACTTAGGCAAACTGATGTTGCGGCAATTCAAAGTGAGGGGACATGCTAAATCCATGAAACCATTATGGATCCACCATTGCCAAATCCTGCTTTCTCTACTGTTCAAGTTGTGCCATAGTTATTCGGAAGAGGAACAATCACTCAATGGGATGAAGATCAATTACTGGTGGGAATAATTGAATATTGAAGGCCTTGACGCTCAAGCTACTGTACTTGAGCTTCAACTTCGAAAGCTAGGGGCTAGTGATGGGGTTTCAATGAAACGAGTTTACTAGAAACTTGACCCTAAGTTTGGTAGGGTAGTTGATCAGCCTAGAAGACAAACGTCTCAGTTTGTGAGATAAGCAGGCCTCCAAACCTAGTTCCTGACCTCTGGAACAGGACACAATCCGACTTTACTTTCAAGCCCTTTTTATTTATAACAAGCACTTCACCTTTCCTAATGACTGATGGAAATTGAGGGTTGCCAACGTCGCCATATGACACCACTACCCTCACTTAAGCCCTTTTCAGACTGTAGAAGGTGCATTAGCCCACTGCAGAAGGAGTCTAGTTGGTCTCTATGATGAGCCTCTAAGGTTCCTCTCTTGGATTTTTGCAGACCCTTTTTTGATTGAGATCGCACTTCTGAGAAATGAGACTCTAGCCTCACAATGAAGCACAAACCTAAGAGGTTTCTTTGACCTCCAAAAAAACTATGTTTTGGTGGACTTTTTGAGTGACAATGTTCTCAATAGAATTCTCTCTTGAACAAGGCAACCATCCATCCTCCTATCTCCTAGCCAAGTGTTCTGTATATCTTTTGTATACTTACTACTAGCTCCAATGCTCTAAGCCACCTCAAGCCGGCATTAAAAAATCCATTTTGCAGAGGCTCTAACGACATCCAAGGCCCCTAACTCCAACCAGAGGTCCTAACACCATTCAAGAGGCTCTAATGCCACCAGGGGCTCTCACACGCATAATTTATCTCAGGAATCTGCTCCACTAAGCACACTAGGTTCCACATCATTAGAAAGTAGGGCCAAGAACTGTTCCTCATGCAAACATTTACTGTGTCACCATAGACTGATTCCATGTATCCTCTTTGTGAGCTCCTTACAAAGGACACTGCTCGATGGTCTCGATCAGTCAGTACAATAGCCCCTTTTGCAGAAAACACAGACTTTAGGAACTGTTTCTCGTGAGGCATCAACTGTCTTGCTGTGGACCAACTCCCAATAGCCTCCCTGCGAAATCCCTATGAAGCACACTTCTCAGCAGCCTGGTCTGCTAACACAATCATTCCTTTCATGGAAGGCATATGTGTTTATAGTCCTATTTCGCTTTCCTCCATTGACTGACATGCCAAAAGAGTCACAAGCTCAGTATCTTTTCCTACACTGCACATATTCTCTATGCACATACACAGTTTGCACACCATCTTACTTTGGATGGGTCCAGACTATCTTGAATGTTGGAATGAACTCTCGGGTAAACCTCAGGTGCCTTGTCTAAGGCTTTGGTTCTCATTGTGTCTAGGTTTTGAATTACAGGGCCTGATTTTTTCCCAGAAGTGGGCTGTCAGTCATATGGGTCGAATCTATAGATCTTAGGAGTTGGGACACATCACTTTGTAACTGTAACTTCAAGAAAGCTTATAAATTCTGTTATAACTACTATGAATCATGCCATAAATCGTTGACATAAATTTGTGAAATGATAGGGCATTTGAATATGCCATGTTGTTCCTTATCTGTAGGGGCCATCCACTATGGTTCTCGTAACTCTAACCAGTTTGCTTGCTTTTTCTCCATGTTAAAGATGTCAATATTCTACGAGGCAATGAATTTAATCAACCAAAATGGGTGGAAAAAAAATAAAAGGGCAGCTTGATGGTCGGTTACATATTTTCTTTTGCCAGTGGCCTTGGCCTGTAACTTTCAATTTCACCTATCCTCCAACATATCAAAAACTCAACCTCAATTTTTGTTTGTGGAAGAGCTAGTGTAAAAAATCAGATTATTTGAAATTGAATAGTGATTACTGGAATTATTGAAACAAATAAAGTATCAATGTTGGCACATTTTCCCTAAGCTAAAACTTCAACAATTGAAAAATATTCTCTCTTATATGTTTGAAGAGTGCAGGCGCTCCAAGAAATTTTTCAGATGTTCGTTGTGGGAGTACTTTATTTGTTGGATATTTTTTGTTCATGTGTTCGAGAGGGTGAGATTTGGCATAGTGGTAAGGTTGCTTCATTGTGGCTTTGAGGTTAAGGGTTCCGACCATGGTAAAAGCCTCTCTAAATGCAAAATCAAAACTGTGCTCTTCTGATCTCCTGTAGATCTCATGCTATATGAGTCTTTTGCATTGGGTTGCTTTCTGTTGTTTATGTGCGTTGTTCTTTGGTATTTTCACCTTTTTGAAGTGATTTTGACTAATATGTCTCCTGTTATGTACATGTTTGGCATACAGATTATATGCGGAAGGATGAAAAGAGTTCTTATTTTAATCTTCCGGCTTTGGATTTGTCGGTATCATTTCCCCAGGCAACACCTGCATCTGTTTTCCCTCCTTGTGGTGAGATTGTCATTAATTGCTGTGCCTCAAGAGTTAGTACCACCTCCACTCTCTATGCCTCTGGGCCGTTAGTTCCTACTTCCCACACAAATCATGCACACATGAGACCATTTCATATACAACCACACACCAAAGTTTTGGTAGTGGTCTCCAATTCCTACTTCTTTTGGTTTAGTTGATATGTAGCAGGCTTTTATCCTTCATTTTCTAAATGGTTTTTGGCTTTTACTCTCCCATAAATTTGATGCTTGTTAGAGCTTTTATGATCGTGTTTTGTCAAATGTCAGTATCTGATTATTATCACTTCGATGAGCTGTTGACTCCTGAGGAGCGGGACATCCGAAATAAAGTTAGGGAGTGCATGGAAAAGGAAATAGCTCCTATTATGGCAGAGGTCCCTTTATTTTACTCTTAGCTTTCTAATTGCCACATTTTTTCAGATATTTCTTTGATAGTTGCAAGAACATTTCAACTTAGAAGAATTCGTATGTCTGACTTCCTCACATTCTTGCTTAAAAAATTGGTGAAGTTGTACTTTGTTGCAAGTAACATCTTATGCAAATGTTTTTGTTCTATGCAGTACTGGGAGAAAGCAGAATTTCCCTTTCATATTATCCCAAAGCTTGCAGACCTGCATATTTCCGGTGGCACAATAAAGGTATTTAGTGCCAATTTCCTAAGTTTTCTGGTCTGCCGTCTATGCCATTGAGATGCTTACAATTCCCTACAATCAGGGTTATGGCTGCCCAGGGCTCTCCTTAACTGCAAGTGCCATTACCGTGGCGGAACTTTCAAGGGTTGATGCAAGTTGTTCAACTTTCATTCTGGTGCACTCTTCTTTGGCAATGCTTACGCTTGGTGGGTTCTTCTAACTATTGATGTGGCTAATTTTCTCTTGATTGCCCCCACAACTTTACTAATATAGGAAGCACAGACATTTCATCCTGGGTGGCTGTTAGTGTTTGGCACGTATTGAACACTTTCCGATGTGTGTCGGAGGTTCTTCAACTCTTGTTAGACATTTTTTTATGTGACTTTACTTTTTCCAGAAGGAGTGTTTTAACAACATTAATGGTGACCTAAATCTTTGTATACTGTTAAGGTAGCACTTTGTGGGTCCGAGGAGCAGAAGCAAAAATATCTGCCTTATTTGGCACAACTCAAGATGATAGCTTGTTGGGTAAGCTGCTTCACTGCTGTTAAGACACAAATTTTGTGTGTATACATTGTGAAATTACTTAAATTTGTCAATCTGTGACCCGATGCCTTAGGGATTGACGGAGCCTGACAATGGAAGTGATGCGAGTGCCCTGAAAACAACAGCTACAAAGGTCTTAGCTTGGTCTCCTCACTCATGTACTGGGTAGATTGGTTAATTTGGCTTTGGTGTTAAAATTTCTTACTTTCATGGGCCTGTTGTGGTGTCGAAATGAATAGGTTGCTGGAGGATGGATACTTGAAGGTCAAAAGCGTTGGATAGGGAACAGTACATTTGCAGATTTGCTGGTTATTTTTGCCAGGTCCACAGTAACAAATCAAATAAATGGGTGAGTGGAATATAGCTGTGAAGTTAGTGGCGAAACATAGTAGGTGAACTTAACACGTGAACACAATTAACTCCAGAACTTGTGTTATGCTTTATAGCTGAGCATATATTTTGACAACAAATAATCACTGTGGATGTTAGTTTATGAATCCTATCTGACTATTTTTCTTGATCCATAGTTATATTGTGTAAGAGCTGAAGTGTTGTCAAATTCTTTTCTGCTACCTTCGTAGGTTTGCTAATCCCCTCCTTCACCTTTGACATCAATCAAATCACTTGTTCTTATTGGTGCATTATTTATCTCATGCCTCTCAAACTGTCTTCACATTTTTCCCTTTGTCTCATTTTATATAGGTGTTTTTTCTGACTTACTATTAATATATGCTTAGGGTGTCTTAGTATACAAGGTTTCCATCTTCATAGGTTTTGGAAGGATATGATGTTTGCCACATTACTCCTATATTGTATATAGGTTATTTTTGTTGTTTGAACATGTGACCTCCAGGTCCAATGGAACAACCTCACCATCATTCCAAGACTCACCCTCCACGATGGACAGAAATTGTCTTATATTTACATTGAAGTGATACAACCATCAGAATTTCACAATTAGGGTTTTCTAAAGTTTAGAAAGTTGGTGTTTACTGTGCTTTCATGACTATGTTTCCTCTTTTAAGAGTAGTTATCACATCTTTGAACTTCATCCTCTATAGGATAGGAAATGTAGGAGATATATGATGCCTTTCCTGCTTTAAAGTGAGGTTCACTCCAAATGTGCAACATATTTGAACTCAGTCTTTTAGTAGGGTATGTGTTACGACTCGGGGTTACTATTCACCAAACCTTAGATTATAACACTACAAAACTTATTTTTGTATTACTTAATGCAAACATCTTAGTTTTTCATAAAATGTTTGAAGTATATTATACAACTCAATTTGTTACAACCAAGGCTCCTAGATCAACTTACAAAATATCATCAAATGAAAAACTCGACTAAGAGTTTAATAAGTACAAATATGATATGCAATCTAAATTGTGAGGTTCTCCGTATCCAAAGTCTTTGGAAGGGACATAATACCTATAATTATGGGAAAATAAGGAAAATGAGCCGAATGCTCATTATGTAAAATCATGAAATTCAAATATGATGCAATAGAGTAATAATCCCAAGTTATATTTCGGCACCATCAATTAACATACTTCCACCTCTCCATTGGCAGGGACTAAACATCATGTACCATCGCCATATATGATCATAGTTCGACATATTTCAATTCAACTTATAAATAACTATCAATTCCATATGTTGGTTTATATCAGGAATATAAGTAATCATAACAAAATATCAACATGCAACAATATTAATGGAATGAATTAATCTTCGTCCAAGAAAGTTTATACTAATGACCCCTGGGTTTCATCTTCTTGGATTCTTTAGTGTATCCACAAAGAACAAGATGATGATGATAAAAATTTGAAGGAAAGGAGGCCAATGAATCATTTAAAGGCATAAATAAATTTTAAGCTGAAAGTCCATGATTTTACTAAGTCTTAGGACTTTCAACACTTCCATATGTAAAAATTTTAAACTCTACTTTTGAACTTAATAGTTCTTAATCTTGATTTAGACCAAGGTTGAGCTCTATGCCTTGTGGCCCCATCTATTTTATTTCAATAATATCATAGTGATAAATCTTGCTACTTAGCCAAAATTTGTTACATTTATTTTAAAATTTCAACACTCAACAACTTTGGGGCTTTTAATTTTTGTGTTGTCATCTCTTTATTAACAATTTTTTATCATTATTTTAATCATAGAGTATGCTTCCCCCCCCCCCCCCCAATAAGTTATATCACCATTTTCTCTATGACGTTTTAAACATAAAATCTAGGGTGATTATGCAAATATCAGTCGATATGATATATATCGGCCAATATGTATCAATATCGGGTCACCAATGCTAATATTTTTAGATATTGTGATAATATCGTGATATTTTCGTATTGGTAAATACGGCCTTGTCAACTTATATTTTCAAAAAAAAAAAGTTTCCATTTGATATATCCGATCTAAATACATATTGTCCAATAACGATATGACCATAACCAATACCGATACCAATATTTTCATCCATGTTCTAGACATTTCTTACTAAAAAATTAGTATGGTTATGAATTTCACCATAGATTTAAAACTGTTACTTAATCACTAAAATTACTTCTACGACTTGACTATGATTTAATAAATACTTAAACCAACAAATTTATCATGATATATTATCATTGAATTTCTTACATGCAATTTGGTCCCATTTGTACCAAATCTCAATAAAGTTTAAAATCACTGAATCACTTGAATTCTTTTTAAGTATTTGTCTAAATTCATCATGCAATACTTTATTATAAAAAATTGTCATTATAATTTCTTTATTTTTTCGTTATAAACTTATAAAATTAGAAGTTAAAAAAAAGAAGATCATAAATTACTTATTTTTCCAAGATAGCTTCTCCTTTCTTCAAATTTCACTCAAAATTTCTCCTTACTCTCCTCCACTCAATTTGGTCGAGATAAATTGTGGTGGAGTTTAAGGTTCCAAATGAGGCCTATTTATAATACTCTCGGAACCCCCTTCTTCACTTGCCACCTCATAGGACACTTAGAGAATTAGAAGTATGCACCAAGAACATATATGTTCCTTCTCCATGCATGAAGACACCTATCAATGCAAGACTTTTTTATGCTCCACTAATTCTAATCCTATAATGGCTTGACACCACAATCCCAACTAAAACATGAAACTTTCCCATAGTTTTTTACTAACTCACAAGTTTTGAAAGGGCTTCCATGACTTCTCCATGTTGAAGGTAATTTGGCCAAAAGAAATGGATCAAATTTCCAAGTCATAGAGGCAAAATCTAATACTAGTATGCCATTATGCCATAACCTAAACCAAGTATCCCATAAATTAGAAAATCTATTAGATTATGCAAATTAATTCCACCTATAATAATAATGTATAATTCCAACTAATGATATGATCCATGTTAAGAATGAAAGCCTTCTAAGCATGCCAGGGAAAACATCTAAATCAAAGTTTAAATTAGTACTCAGAAGAATGATATCAAAGTACGTATGAAATATGTGATGCTTATTTCTCTTTAAAATAAAGTCCACTGCAATTTGTTGGCTGTCTAGCAGATAAGTAAGTTTACTCCAATGAAAGGGCACAGTTATGACATTATAAAGGTTCAAGGTGGTTAATGGAGGAGTTGAAGCTTGGAAATAGCTGTTTTGGGGTTCCAATCAGACTGGACACTGTAGTAAATCAAAACTTATAGGGAGTAGTAGAAACTGATTGATATGGAATGCTTTTTGAGTTCCAGAAGCTTTATTACCTGTCACATCTAAGCTAGATTCTTTTTCAACGGGGTCTTGAAATTACTAGAGAATAGCAATCACACATTTGGGCCTACAATGCAAAAATAAGAGAGGGGGGGGGGAGTGATGGTATTACTCTGTCCATATTTAGTAAGAATTATGGTGTGATTCTATGTCCTTATTTACTATAATACCCCTGTTGAACATGCAATTAACCAACCACTTTACTATTAAATCTACAAAAGGCCTCAAAATGAAGAACTAAGGATGACCATTCAGTGGAACTTGTTGTAAGTTGACCCCCTTAAAACCTGTACTTCAAATAGACAAATATGCAGCACATCAATGTGAAAACAAAAAAATGTTTTTATATGATTCGAATAGAGAAGATTGAAAACATGCCTTACACTCAATTTTAGATTAATTTGTTTATTTAGCCAATTGTTTTAGTAATAATTTTTTTTTTTCTAAATGACAAATAAACAAAACTCCAACTTTCTAACTTGCATGGAATCATCCGTGGCATCATAATAGTATGTTACAGGAAGAATGTGTTTTGATCTTGTTCATAAAAGGATGAAATTTCTGTTTTTGAGCACAGATCACTCTGGTTTTCTTTTGCCTAGGAGGAATTCATTTGTCTCCTTGAGTCCAAGACTCAGAGGTTCTTGAATTCATTTACATTAAAAATACAAGTAGGAAAATTCAGCTGCAGTTGTAAAACGTTTGGAGCCATCCCTCAAGACTTTCGGTCATGTGGTCAAAGTTCTTCTGTTTCCTTTAAGTTTCTACCATCTGATTCTCTGATGTTAGTTACACCTGCCCATCAATAGTTGCTTCCTATCTAAACATTTGTAGATGTGATAGATATATCCTTCAATCCTCTAAATAAAAAGAATCTATATTTTTTTGGAAATATTACTAATTTTATTTTATTGTATAATTTCTTCCATAATTAATCTTGATGTTAACAATATGACTGCTCTTGAAACTAATTCTGGTACTCTTATTATTTTGTGGTCACTTAAGGATGTAACAAATTTTCTGTTGGCTCTTTGGGAGATATATTGCTATGTGATTCTTTGTGAGTTCATGTCCTAACTGCTTGTTTCTCCTCAGTCCTTACTTGTACAATGTCTGTTTTTCCTAGATATATTGTCAAAAAGGATTCCCCTGGGCTTACTGCTACCAAGATAGAAAATAAGATAGGCTTACGAATGGTGCAAAATGGAGATATTGTCCTGAAGAAAGTTTTTGTCCCTGACGAGGACAGGCTACCTGGCATCAATTCTTTTCAGGATACGAACAAGGTATAGCAATATAGCAAGGCATTGGATTGTTGTATTCATGCGTTGTAGCTTATGCATTTGCATTCTTTTGTTTCTTTTGTTTAATGCATTTGTAGTATTCATGTATTCATGCGTTTTAGTTTCTTTGTTTTGGTTCCCCAGCTTTACTTGCAATGTTATAATCTTGTTGTTAATTTTCCCTATAGGTATTAGTATAATTACAATGTTATATTCTGGCCTGCCTCAGCAATAATTTGAAGAGGAGTTCTCATGAAAAATAGCTTTAATTCCGTTTTTGTTCTGTTGCTTATGCCTGATGTGCACTTCATATTATTTATGTCATTGCATGAAGTTGATTTTGCCTTATTATACCAGTGTCTGCTTTGCTACAATACATGAGGTATGTACAACTTTTATTGGCAGGCATTATCTTGAAAGTTGAATTGGCTTCTGGGCAAGAGTAGTGTTGGACAAAATGATACCAACCCTCATCTTGGATTCACTGTAAATGATAAACAGATGTGTGAAACTTGTCACCTCTTTATCAGCATGCTGTTAATATATAACAGACTTGTCCGGATATTTGTCAGGAACTGTGTATCTATCAACATTAGCTTTTGGCAAAGCCCTAGCTCTTGCTACATGGCAGGACACTTGTTTCACTCCCTTGTTGAACAAATTATGGGAACTTTATAACCGATACAATTATGAACGTGCGTGGTAATTCAAAAGAATCTACTGAAGTGTTTATGAGTGTTACAAGTTTAACATAGGCATTTCATTTTCATTTACTTAGTTTTTTTCTGATTTCTCATGGAACTTTTGTAATCGGGCTATATATGCAATTTCAGAAAACCAAGCTTCTTGCTAATACTAATAGAAATAGATATTTCTGTTTATATTAGTAGTTCTCTACCTTATAGTAGTAGTATTGCTCTGTTATAATTTTCCATTCAGTATCTAATTTTGGTATATTTAAACTTTTCAACTTATAATTTAGATATTTTTACTCCTTTAAGATTAACTCTTTGAATGAATAAATGTAGAAAGTAACTGTGAATTCTCATTTGTTTTCCTAATTTGCTTCTTAGGAGCGATTTTGCATGCAAGAATTGGAACTTTCAAGCTCTTTATGTCATGTTTCTTATTGTTCATCGTAAGTTTTATCTTTGGAAGGTATATAATATGTAAATTTTATATTTCTAAAGTAGATTTACATTAATCATGCAAAATTTGTTACGATAGGCGATTGTGATACGTAATAAAAGGTGGGTCAATGACTACTCATATTTCTGATGCTTATGTGTGAATATATTAGGGTTCCTCCTAATATGAATAAAAAATACCTTCAAAGTAAGTTTAAAAGTTCTTGAGCATTGAGTGGGTCAAATTTTTTATTTTTATTTTTTCAAGATACACAGATCCACATCTAAGCTCTTGAAAAGTCGAGCAGTTTGGCTTTCAAAAGGGTTTTCTTGGCTAACATGATATGAGGGAAAGCAGACAGTTATGCTTGATTACCCAAGGGAAAAAAGTTTAATTTGTTTATTTTATGCTTGATAACCCAAGAGAGAAAAGGCTAGCATGGTTGATTCCAAGTTTCATTAAGATGGTAGTGTTTGAAAACGTTCATGTCATCCCCAACCTGCTAGTCCTTCCTACAAAATGACTACTTTTCCTTGGGGTTCTGTAGTGATGTTTTCTATCTGGTCTCTATTTTCCTTTCAACTTTTGTTTTTAGGTATGGCTTGTTACTTTTACTGGGTCTTGACCTTATTTTCGCTGTTGCATTAACATTAATACTTGCCCCCACAAAATATCCCAGTCCAAAGCTCAAGAAGGATGAGGCTGCTTTAGGCAGCCACCAACATAAATGTTGTTAGACCTTTTGGCACGGATTTGAGGCCTAAGATTATTATTATTAGTGTGTCCCTTATTTGTGATGTGGTGTATTGCATCAGTATTGTTTTAAAGTTCTGAAGTCATTGCATGGTGGCCCAGTGTAGTGCAAATAAGCAAGGTCTATAGCATTGTCCACACATGTGACTATAGAAGTTTACCCAAGATAACAAGATTTGGTTGAGAACTCGGGATCATGTTGCTTTGATTAGGAGGATCAATATAGCATGCCTATTACAGATGAAGTGGGTGGGAAAGAAATCTAATGATATTAAAAGGTCCATCTATGAATTATGGTACCCTATATAGATGGATCTAGAAATGAAGTGGGCATAATTGTGGACAAGGAGTTGACAGAAAATGTAGGGTTTTCTAAGTCAGCTATGGTTATATCGTTAGTTCTTATGCACCCCAAATGGGATTACGGTAAAGTGGATGTATGTAGAAAATTGGACAAGGCAATCCAAGAGATTCTATAGAAGGGTCTGTGTATTTTACTGGTGGGATCTAATTGTTCTTGTGTGAAATGATGCAAAGGGTATAGAAGCTTTCAAGGAGGAGGAGCATTTGATTATGTATAGGAATGGGTCATAAAGACTCATTGACTTATTTTCTCATAAGCAAAATTGACAATCCATATTGAAAGATTGCAAGAAAATTTTCAGTGAAATTTTGATGACACAACATCAGTTGTTGGCTTTAGAGGTGAAGCAAGGGTGGACTAGTGCATAAGGCTATTATAATGTTGGTTGTGGATGAGGTGAAGTGTTGATGCATTATCCTTGCATTGCAAGGTGGCTATTTGCATGCTTCAAACCTATGACTTCCATATTTCAATGGATTAACCTTATTGTGGTGCAAAGGCTCACCTCTTTGATTTTGGATATTCATCTTCAGAAACTGAGAAGGAAGAGGGTTGTGGACAGTTGACTAAAAAATATGATGGAGCATACAAGGTGACATGAAAGATTTCTTTAGAGTGAATATACCAAAATAAAGCACTTTAAATCTTGAAGGAGTGGCAGTGAGACATGGGACGCTACGTCTAATTGTATACAAATTGTAGCTATAAAGAGGTTTCAGCAGAATCAAGTGCGTGCACTGTCAAAAAAATTTGGGGGTGGTCCAAGGTGGTTCAAGAGAAAGTGAAAGTGAAGAGGGAATGTCAAAAGGAGTTGTACAAGCACATAAATGAAGAGAATTTGGAGATTCTAAAAATGTCACTGAAAAAGCAAAGAAGGCTGCGAGTGAATTGAAGTCCCAAGCCGGTAGAAACTTGTATGAACAAATTAACACAAAGGAGAGAGAAAATGATGTCTTCAGACTTGATAAATCTAGATATAAGAAAACATTTGCCTTGAATCAATTCAAGCATGTCTATAGTAAGGCCCGAGATCTCTCGATCAAACAAATCATAATTAATCGAGGTCAAAGGATTCAGAGAAATTTAGATTGAAGGGTCCAACATCCGGGAACTACTGAAATTAAAATATGTGGACTTGGAGACTTCTACCGGTTTAAGAATTTTGGTAAAAAAAAATTAAAATTTATTATACGGATTATATTATTAACCCGGAAGGTAGAGGTTCACATCAAGATATAACGGTGACCCAAAATATTATCTGATGGACTTGGATTTAATTATGACTAATAAAAGGACAACTCGGTCATCGAAATGTCAACTGATTAGTAACCGAAATTAGCTCGATTAATTAAATATAATACAAATTAAATTAATTACGCAAAAAATAATATATTCCAACCCACAAAGACATACAAGGGAGCCTTATACTTGGTTGAATTCTAAGAATTCAGCATGCAACCTGCTATAGCCCAAATCAACAACCAAATTCAGCAAACCAAGGGGGTCCACGGCAGCTTAATTATTCTTCTTAGGCTCTGGAGCCAGCCAATTTACAATCAAATTCAGCGAGCACACACAGCATTAGGGTCCCACACACAATTAGGGAAATTTAGAGGTAAAATGGGAGAAAGGAACGTGACATTATGAGGATTAATATACACAACAAATTAAACAAGAGTTCAACAGCCTGATGCTTCTAGAATGCTGATAATTCAGCAAGACCACACACTTCTTTCAACTGAATATCCGGCGAAGTTAAAAATATACACCTTCCATAACAGCCTACTGCAGCCCAATTTTAATAAGAAGAAAGGGTCCACAGCTGCAATTAATCAGTAGCATGACACGGCAGCTGCAATATATATAAATATAGTATATTAACGGTTGATTAATTTCAACCAAATATACGGATAGCAGCTGAATTCAAAATTCAGCAAGTAAAAAGGGGAGGGGGGGTGTCCATGATAGCAGCTGAATTTAAAATCCAGCAGCAAAATTTAGTAGTGGATAAGAATTAAAATAACACTCCGCGGCAGCCCCACACCAGCAAAATTAATCACCAATCATCTCATGCCATTAGGCAAGACTTTAACCTGCCAAAATAGCCATAAGAAGGAGGTGAATCAACCCCTTCACCCGGTGCTGCCAGTAGCTCCTTCTAGCAGGAGTGATTCAGCGTCTTTTATTGATTTTGTTTAAGATTTGTAGGCAAGTAGAGAAGGAAGAAAAGAGAGGAAAACCGTGTGAGGAAGAGAAGAAACTGTAAGAGAAAAAAGGAGAAAAGCAAGAGGAGAAAACAGAAGGGGGAGCTGAGAAGGAAAGTGCTAGCAGAAAGAGGATGATTGAGCAATTTCCTTAATTTTTCTATAAGGAGAAATGTGAGGGAAAGATAAAGGAAAAGAAAAGGAAGAGGAAAAAGAGAGGGAAGGGCTGAGAGTCGGAAAAAAAATGAGAGGAAAGAGGAAAATTCAGCAAAACCGGTGCTCACTTGGTGCTCATTTGGCAAGTGATCCTAAGCTTCCGCATAAAATCACAGGTGATCGATCTTATGCGGAAGCTTAGGTTGGACCGTTAAGGCAGAATTAGGGCTTATTAGCTGTAGCCTGAGGATTTATTGTGGTTTTAAGTTAAGTAGTTAAGATATTTTGATCTAATCAACATTTTGAATATTTCTGCTAGTAGGATTGTAGGAATGGCAGGTAGATGAAGAAGTTCACTATTCTGGTCGTGGAAGGTGGAATTCTTAAATTTCGGCATTTTGGTATCTGAATTATTTGGGATTTAGAGTCTACACCTCCTTTTGTAGCATAATTTGAGGATTAAACATTTGGTTATTGGTTCATGGCCGATTAATGGCCGGTTCAAGGGATTGGTCGTACTGATTTTTATTATTTATTTTTATCACTTGTGAACCAGTTTAGGGGTTGATTTCTTTGCACAATTACTTACGGTTTCGCTTATCAGTTCATGGCCAGTTCAACCGGTTCAACAATTCAAGGCCTCCATTTGCTGAAATTTCAGCATTTGACCAATTATTCTTACTTAGTTTGTAGCCCGATTTGGGGCTGGTTCGAGGTATATTTTTATCGATTGATACATCAACATTAGCTCATAATATTTTGATTAATTTGGGTGCCGATTCAACTGATTTGGATATAGAAATTGGCCCGTTCAGTAACCCTAATCCCAACATCAACATGGATGCTGTTACCCGATTCTAGCACCTATTTAGGAGTTCAATCAATTTGGATCCGGTTCAATCAACTTTCCCCAAGCTGCCACATTCAGCTTCAGTAGAGAAGCAAAGGACCGGTTCTGTCTTTGCTGGTTTTATGGATAATTCAAGACCAAGCTGAAATTCTTGCTGGCTCAGGCTAGAATTGTGGCTGCAAATTCTGCATAAGTAATGTTCTGATGTAGATAGTTTCTATTCTGTTTGGGGGGTCGATTCATGACTGGTTCGGGGCTAATTTTTACAATGTGATACTTGAACATTGCCGTAAGAAACTTAAGTCATCATGGTTGCCGGTTCATCCCATTTGGGGACCGGATCGGTCCTGGTTCAGAGGCTAATTCCCAACTGCATCCTGATGCAGTTCGACAATACATCTTGCTGTTTAGGGATTCGGTTCAGCTCCTTTTCTTAGGCCGTTTGGTCACTACATAATTAAGATGTTAAGTTTGTTGGATACCAAATTTGGGCTGATTCGGAGGTCATTTGGTCACTGGTTCGAGCAGATTACAGTAGCTGGTCCATCAAATTGTTGAATTTCAGATTCAACACTTGATGTCCAGCTGCCCTTTTCCACTTAAATTCAAATTGTTTCATGCTATAAAATGATACTATGACAATGATAAGATAATAAACTAAAGAATTGAAGTATTGGATCAATCAATACTTCCTAGAAATCAGCAATGAAATGTCAACAAAAGAAGGAAGTTTAGGATCACCTGCCAAATGAGCACCAATTTTGCTAAATTTTCCTCCTTCCTCTCATCCTTTTTCGGACTCTCTGCCCCTCCCCCTCTTTTTCCTCTTCTTTTTCGTTTCCTTTATCTTTCCCTCATGTTTCTCTGTAAGGAAAAATTAAAGAAATTGCTGAATCACCCCCTTTCTGCCAGCACTTCCCTTCTGATCTCCCCCTTCTGTTTTCTCCTTCTGCTTTTCTCCATCTTTCTCTCACAGTGTCTTCTCTTTCTCACATGGTTTTTCTCTCTTTTCTTTCTTCTCTACTTGCCTACCAACCTTAAATAAAATCAATAAAAGATAGTGAATCACTCCTGCTGGAAGGAGCTACTGCCAGCACTGGGTGAAGGGGCTAATTCACCTCCTCCTTGGTGAATTCTTATCCAAGGAGCGTTGTTTTAATGTGGGGCTGCCATGGAGCGTTGTTTTAATTCTTATCCAATACTGAATTTTGCTGCTGAATTTTAAATTCCGCTGCTATCATGGACACCCCCCTTTTTACTTGCTGAATTTTGAATTCAGCTGCTGTCCGTATATTTGGCTGAAATTAATCAACTGTTAATATACTATATTTATATATATTACAGCTGCCGTGTTATGCTACTGATTAATTGCAGCTGTGGACCCCTTCTTACTAAAATTGGGCTGCAGTAGGCTGTTATGAAAGGTGTATATTTTTAACTTTGCCGAATATTCAACTGAAAGAAGTGTTTGGTTTTACTGAATTATCAGCATTCTAGAAGCATGAGGCTGCTAAATTCTTGTTTAATTTGTTGTTTATATTAATCCTCATAATGTCACGTTCCCTTCTCCCATTTTACCTCTAAATTTCCCTAAGTGTGTGTGTGGGACCCCTATGCCGTGTGTGCTCACTGAATTTGATTGTAAATTGGCTGCTCCACTGCTGCCTGAACTTAAGGAAAATAATTAAGCTGCCGTGGACCTCCTTGGTTTGCTGAATTTGGTTGGTGATTTGGGTTGTAGCAGGTTGTATGCTGAATTCTTAGAATTCAGCTAAGTATAAGGCTCCCTTGTGTGTATTTGTGGTTTGGAATATATTAATTTTTGCTTAATTAATTTGATTTGTGTTATATTTAATTAATCAAGCTAATTTCGGTTACTAATCAGGTGACATTTTGGTGAGCAAGTTGTCCTTTTATTAGTCGTAATTAAATCTGGGTTCATCGGATAATTTTTTGGGTCACCGTTATATCTCGGTATAAACCTCTAGCTTCCGGGTTAATAATATAATCCATATAATAAATTTTAATTTTTTTACCGAAATTTTTAAACCGGTAGAAGTCTCTAAGTCGACATATTTTAATTTCAACAATTCCCGGATGTTGGATCCTTTAATCTAAATTTCTCTGCGTCCTTTGACCTAGATTAATTATGATTTGTTTCATCGGGAGATCTCGGGCCTTACAATCCCCCCTTCATAAAAATTTGACCTTCATCCTAAGTTGATGGTAAAATTTTCCTTATATTCCCATAATAATTTTTAAACCGAAAGATTTGCCCCAAGATATTATAATTAGAGGAGTCATCTAATCTCCCGAAAATGCGGTCCTCGAGATATCCAAATCGAATTCCAATATAAGTAATTTCTCATTGATTAACCTAACTACACATATCATAATAGTTCATCAATTTGAAGCGAAACCAATCAATAATTTGTACTTCTAGCTTATTGAAAACCTCGAATAGCTTTATGACCTTTAACATCAAATCATCCTTTGCTCTCAAAACTCAAAACGCTTTTCCTCATAGTAGTTTCAGTTCAAAAATCGATAGAGAATTATATTGTGCATCCCAAGGTGTTAAAATAGTTCATGGTAAGACACTTGACCCGTACCTTTTTTTAATATGTGATTACCAAAATTAGTACTAATCTTGTCATAACATTAATAAAAATTTCAAATTATTGGTTTAGGAGATAGTCTAGGTTAATATTTTCTTAAAAACATCCTCAAATATTCCATACAGCTAAAATTTCCTTTATACTCTCAACAATTTCCCAGTGTGATCATTTTTGTCACCTCTCGATTGATTTGCTTTCGTTGTAGTTGAAGTTTGTAATTTAAATTGGATTGTTCTTAATAATCAGTCTATATTGATTTATTAACCCAATCATCCTTTATAGTACCTTAACATTTAATATGTTGCAGAAATCCTTGATCATATCTACTAATCCTCACTGAACGCCCAGGGTACACAATTTTTTTATCCAAAGAATCCCATAAGTATCGTTATAACTAACATAAGGTTTAATCCTCGAATTAAGCTACAAAAGGTGTATATGTGTTAAAAATTTAGACTTAACATTTGGAATATTCAGCTGATTCGGTTTCTAGTATAGTAGTTGGTTCAGGGGCAATTTGGGCTGATTTCTTTAAATCTGAATTTTTAACACATGTAAAAGTTTAAGGCTAAAGCTATAGAACAGGAAAAATGTATTAATTTCTATTACGATTTACGGTTTGTTTATAATTACCACATTTTATGATTATATGTTCGATATTATAGAAAAGTATATGGAAGCTTTGTAAGTTCCATTTGGATAAGTATTTGCTCCCGGAATGGAGAAAATTCAGAATTATGAATAATGTGAAAGCTTCCATATGAAGTTTTGAATATGGATTAAGAAACTGGACTGTGAAATCATTTTCAGCAAGTGATATTCCCTGACATACCTTAGGACATTACAGTAGAAACTCAAGGGTTGCCCCTCAACCGTGGGGATACTTTAGGCGATATTTTTGTTATTTAGCCCCGTATACTAGGTTAAAAGTATACCGCACACCACGAGGTGTTGAATTGCGTGGGTCTGTGTCTTAGATTGTGTGAAAACATATACAATCCTTTCCTCGATTAACCGCTACGTTAGCTAGTAAGGCTTACTAGCCCTAATCCCTAAAAATAAATAATGAAGAACAAATGATAGTTAAAAACCAGACGAGAAAAGTTAAATAAGTTAAAAGCTCATGCATGTTCTTGAATGATTTCTGTTCCTCTGAATTATATATTTATTTTAAGTATAAATGTACATGTCTTTGTTTTTTTATCTGTAACTTGCTAAACATTTAGTTCACTCGCTTGCTGTTTTCCTAACCCCTCAAATGAAAGGTATAAGTTGGTATCTGGTGATCAGGATTGAAGTCGGAAGGTGATTAGGATCAGACAGTGATGAATTGTAATGTATTGGATAAATTTGATGTTAGAAATGTACTCCGTCTTGTAATAAATGAAGAAAAGAAATATATACAATGTTAGTATTGATCATTTAGTTGTACTTCCACTACTGGTTATGGTTGTTATTTATACTTCTGCAAATTTTTATGGTAATAATTTTTGATTTCTAGTAGTATCTCTAAAGAATCTGACGGTGTATTCAAGTCATACGGGGTTGAAACTACTTGAAATGGCATCATATGAATCCTGTGTATAATAATGATATATTTATGGACTTTTATGTATTATGACGTCTCATTGAGTTATATGAGGGCGTGGGACATCACATCCACGATTGTAAGGGGCTAGTCTTTTTACCAGTAAGGATATCAAAAAGATATGGCGATCACTTCTAAAATCTTTTGAATGAAAGTAAGGAGATCATGTAGTGTTATACTGAGTCCAATGGCTACGAGGAAAACATGAATCACTAAGCACATGGGAAGGGAGTTGGAGAAGCATGAATATGATGAAAAGTGGGAAGATAGTTGGACCCGATGGTTTGGAAATATTTTGGGGAGGATGGAAATATGAGGTAACCTATATGTTTAATAAAATCGAAAATAGCAAGAAGATGCTGGGAGTGGAAAAAGAGTAAATTGGTACTCGTTTAGAAGAATAAAGGATACACGCAATTGTGTCAACTACATAGATGGTATAAAGTTTTGAGTGTTATGGTGAAGCTATGAGAAAGGTTTAGTGAAAGGAGAATAGGACAGATTTGGGTATATTAGAAAGCCAATTTGAATTCATGTGTTGGTGGGTCTACTATGGAAGTATCTGTTTAGTTTAGGGATGTTTGGGGGCAAATTATGATAGAAGGACCTTCATATATTTTTTGTTAAGTTAGAGAAGGCATATGCTTAAGGCCCTAGTATAGATTAAAATATCGATATTAGAATCGGTATCAATTATGATCATATCGGTATTAGACTTATTGAACAATACATATTAGTATCAGATATAGTAGACGAAAATAAATTTCTAAAAATCATAAACTGATAGAGCTACATCAGCCATTATGTCGGCTGTATCGGCTAATAAGAAAATATATTATTATATTATTGTAGTATTGAAAAATATCAGCATCAAGAGACCCCAATATCAATACATATTGACTGATACGTATTATATTAACCAATATTTGCATCAATAGTCCTTAGATGTGTATTATAAGAATTTTGTAAAATAAAGAAGTTTCCACAACTAAAAATCCAATTTATATGTAAAGTAGTAGTGATTTATGTGAGAATACACGTGGAGGCTAAGCTTTGTTCAATTATCTTTGGCTTACACAACGGTAGGCTTTAAGCCTATGCCTAGTTGCCTTGGATATTGATAAGATCAACAGGTAGATTCTATATGATGTATCTTGGTGCATGATATTTGCAGGTGATAGTTTTGGCAGATGAAACAAGTAAGGACCTTAATTCTAAGTTGGAAATTTGGTGGGATACTTTGGAAGTGAAAGGTTTTAGAATTAGTAAAACTAAGTCTGAATGCATGAAATGCAAGCTTAGTAATGGGAGATAGTTAGATAATGGAGAGGTGCTGACTAGGACAGAAAATTTTAGAGGGCTTATCAAGCCATCAATAACAATATTACATACCAGAACAAAGTAGGTTGGATGAAATGAAGAAGTGCTATAGTGATCCATTGTGATCAAAGAATGCTACATAAACTTGAAAGGAAAATATAATGTGAATATTGGGCTAATTTTACTTATGAGGGGGAGTATTGTGTGGTAAGGTATCAAAATGTTCAAAAATTGATTGTTGAGTAAATGAAGATTTTGGAATAGGTGTGTGGTCATACCAGGAGTGAGGGAATATGAAATAATGTTATGGAAGAAAGTTGGGGGTGAGACCAATAGAAGACAATAAGACATGCATTTGAAGTGCTTGGTCATTTGAACAAAAATCAAGTGTGCCTATTAGATGTGAAAGCTTGGACGATCTTTCGATACAAGGTGTGAGGATGACTAAAGAAGAGTTTGAGGGAAACCATTGGACATGATTGCATATTTAGGCTAGCAAAGGACATGTACTGCAACAGAGTTGAATGGAGTTGATAAATCCGCAGAGCTGACCTCACATAGTAGAAAAATGCATAATTTCATTCATTTAATTGCCAAGAAGGAAACCTGACCAACACAAACATGGATAGAAATGGAAAAAAGAACAAGTAGGTTACTTAAAGGAAAAAGTTTGTGGCATCTTATCATGACCTGCCATGTAACTGTAGAGTAGATTACTATTTAGTTAGGATATAGATTGTATAATCCATTCTGTGTGATCTTTTTGTAAATTGTTTTCCCATTATGCCTTTCTTCCTGATAGCCATCTGTTCAGAATATTGTTAGTTGTTAGTTGTACTGTTAGATGGTGAGTGGTTATAATTGTTACAAAAGTTCAGGAAATATTGTTGTACTTGGTTGTAGCCTACATGAGACATGAATGAATCAAAACAAGCTATGATAGTAATAAGATGTTTCTGTCTTGACACCACTAAATATTCTCTCTCTCTCTCTCCCTTCATTCAACCAGTTGTAAACATTCCAATCAGGTTCATAATACACTCTAGGTACATAAAGAGCATGAGCTCACTTGAAAGTGCAGAGTTAATAAGGGATAACGTTATAGTCCACCCATCTCATGGTTTTTTGTTTTTGGTAGTTGTCACTTTGTGTCGCCTATTTCCTCCCTTGACTTACACGGATTCATTTACAGGATAAGTAGTCTTTATAAATGAACTTGCAACATGCTTCTTTAGTAATTTTCTTTCCCTCTTTCCTTCCTATAGAAGAATGCAAAAAAGTAACTGTTCCTTCTCTTTTCATCTACTTGGTTTTAAAAATATGTTGTGCAGTGTATTTGCATGACCTTTTTGTTGTATCTTGCTGTATTGCATTCTCTCTCTTCTTTTAATTAGTATCAAATGCTTGTGCTTTTTCCTAATATTTTCTGTGAGGAAACAGGTGCTTGCAGTTTCACGTGTCATGGTTGCTTGGCAACCAATTGGCATTTCAATGGGGGTCTACGATATGTGTCACAGGTATTAAATAATATATTTATGTATTTTAGATTGGTGTGAACCTTGGTTAAATGGTTAAGTTCATTCTATTATGATCCAGAAGTCCTAGGTTCAAATTATAAAAGCAGCCTCTCAGTAATGCAATGATAAGGTTGTGTATATATAACTCTCTCCATATTTAATCATGTGGGAATCTTGTGCAATGAATTGCTCATTTTGTGTAAATGGTTTAGATGGAACTACTTTATTTGATTGTACCATGACATGTCTTGATTGCTGTTTTCTTGAAGGTATTTAAAACAGAGGGAACAATTTGGGGTACCATTGGCTGCTTTTCAAGTGAACCAGCAGAAACTTGTCCAAATGCTGTCCAATATTCAGGCTATGTTTCTTCTTGGTTGGCGCCTTTGTAAGTTGTATGAGAATGGGAAAATGACTCCCGGCCATGCTAGCCTGGGAAAGGTTAGATTCAGTAACATGTGATGACACCTGCCCAGTTTAAAGAATCACTTGGCATGACAGTTCTTTATGAATTTTTCAGTCGTGGATCACCTTGAGGGCAAGAGAGACAGTTGCTCTTGGGAGAGAGTTATTGGGAGGAAATGGCATCCTAACTGATTTCTTAGTTTCAAAGGTCTGATGGTTACTCCTATATTGTTTATGCGACCCCCCTCCCCCCCCCCCCCCCAAAAAAAAAAAAACCCATTTTGTTCCTCCCCACATAATACATGACACTCTAAATAGATGTTTATAAAGCACTCTAAATAATAATAAAGCTAATGACAAGGTCTCCACTGGAGACTAATCTTTGGTGCTAGAGTGCTTTATATATTGATATTTCCCATAAATTTGTTATTGTAGTGCATTGTAAATAGATTTATAAATTTAACTGTATATATTCATATATAAATATATACTTATACACAATTACCCTATTGCAAGGGTTATCTAATGTCTCAAATAATAGTCACCACCTCTTTCTTCCATTAGTTAACATTGTATCTGAGCAACACTGTTCTGTTGTTGATGATCTTTTCTGATGCGCCTCACTCCTTTGAGGACTGAACCAATTTTGATTTGGTGACTCCAAAGTCCAAACCAGGAGATCTAGGTTTCATGCAACAAAACCGTATTTTTGAAAATCATATGGATTTTAATCTCATTTCTTGTTTCTATAGCGGTTGACAATGTTTACTAAAGGTTTCTCAATAAGCAATTGAAAAGAAATAGATGTATTTGCCGTGATTTTTTGCGTTGAATCTTTAGTAGGCCATGATTTTGGATCATTGGTCGGAAAGTAGATGTTTGTGCATGTCACATGACTCTCTTGTTCCAAATGGCAATTCCAAAAATTTTTTCAGGTCTCATGTTCCAAATAGGAGTTCTAAAAATTTTTTTGGGTCAGGCAATATTAACTACTTATTATCTTATTATTCGCTTGCCCTCGACTGATGAGATTATCCATTAGTTGATACCCTCTAATAAAATGGTGTAATAGAAAGAAAAGGAGACACTTGTTTAAGTTGCACCGCCTCTCTTGTTCCGAATGGGACTTCAAAAAATTTTTCATGTGAGGCAATATCAACTAATTGTTATCTTATTAATCACTTTCCCTTGTCTGTAATTCAAAGGGAGAATTCGCATCATATTTTGTTTCTTGGTTAACCATTACATTATATATCTTGAGAGTGTTTTTGATGTGTATGTTATACTTGTGACATTTGACCTTTGGTGGCTAAACTTGACGCCAAGTCTTTGAACCACAATTTTCTTAGGTATACCTATACTTAGATATGGTGTCGATAATCCTTGCTGAAATTGGGGAGATTTCTAGTTTCATATAATATTATGTTTTAGGAATCTACTCTGTTTTATTCTATCATGTCTACATTGGAATCTTTTGCTGTGTTGCAACAACTATTTCTTATTCAAGTTGACGGGTAACTATAGAACAAGAGATGCTTGCATTTGAGCAGAATCAAACCTAGGATTTGGTCCCCTTACCTTATGGGAAGAAACCATGGATAAAAATATAAATATCATTTGCAACCATATTAATATTGAACAGTAAGTATTAGTATCAAATATACCCAAAGGAAAAAATTTTTTAAAAATCGTAGATTGGCATGACCTTGTTGACCAATATATCACAGATATGGAAATATGATATGGTACTGTCACAGTATTGGGAAATATTGGAAACGGGGGCCTTGATATTGGCATGTATTATTCGATATTTATAATATTAGCTGATATTTGTATTAGTGAAAGAAATCAATCTAATGTAATTGGGTTTGACTGTGACAATTAATTCAAATGGATCTCTAGATCTGCTAAAACTGCCTTTTGTGGCTAAGGCTATGGTAGTACATATGAGGTGGACTACCCTGATTGTTTTTTCCTCATTGCCAAGTTATCCTTTGATCATCTTCTTATGTCTTTGGTTGATTTTTTTCTTTTTAACAATGCCTTTTTATACGATGAACTTTCGGATAAAGTTTATCTTGAGCAACTACTTGGGTTTTTTTTGCACTGGGAAAGTCTTGGTAGGTTTGTAGGATGAGGAATTCTAGGTAGGTCTTTCGGCTAACAAAGTCATAAATGAATTGAAATAGCTTCCGCAGGCTTGGTTTGGCAAATTCAGTGAAGTTGTGCTAGAGTATGGGCTATTTCGATATGGTAATGATCACTCCGTGTTCTATCATTATTCTAATGTTTGGTTTACCATTATTTGTGTATAAGTGGATGATATTATGATAGTATTTCAGATCTAAGTGTTTCTTCAAAGTTGTTTCAAACCAAAAACTTGGGGAGCTTCGTCTTTATTGGCATTAAAGTGGCTAATTGTCGTTGTTATGTCTTTCTTTATTAAGAAAGTACAACCTAGATTTGTTTTGAGATACAAACATGGCGAGTGCAAAACCCTATAATGTATTTGTGGATTCATGAATGAAGTTATCTTTAGATGATGAGGAAATCTTTGCAGAACAAAAATAATATTGACAATTAGTAAGCTTAATTATCTTGTTATAACAAAGCCAGATGTCGCCTACTTAGTCTCATAAGTCAATTTATGCCTTCACGTATTCCACATTGGGAGGCTATGATACATATTCTATGATACTTCAAGGTTACACAAGGACTACCCTTGCTTATTAATCATAGTCCTACTCTTGCTAAAGGATTTTCTAATGTTGATTGGGCCATGTCATCATATTAATGAAAATTTGCTATGAGATATTATGCGTCGGAGGAAACCTTTTGTCTTGGAAAAGCAAGAAGTAGTAGATAGGTTTAGTATTGAATTAGAATATTATGCAGTAACACTCAAATGTCAAGTGAAGTGACTTTGACAATTATTAGATGCATATCAGTGTCAAAGTTTTCAATTATCTTAGTTATAGTGTGATAATTAAGCTGTTATCCATGTTGTATCAAATCTAGTATTTTATAAGCACACTATGCAAATGAAGTCCGTGAGAAACTTCAACATAGCCTAGTTCACATTAAAGATATGAATATTGAAGATTAGTTAATTAACATTTTGACATGTCCTTAACTAGAGTTTGATATGCGTATAATTATGTTGGGCATAATCAATATCTATGCTTTAACTTGTGGTGAAACATTGAAGTTCTAAGGATTAGTATTGGAATTGTATGTGGCTATATTGATATCAAATATATTGGATAATACATATTAGTATTGTATATATCAGAGAAAAAATTTGTGAGAATTATAAATTAATAAACAAGTGTTGACCGATATATCGTTAATATCGAAATATAACGCGATTTTGCCGCAATGTTGGGGAATATATGTTTTGTGGGCCTAATACCATAATAAATTGGCATTATATCAAATGTCAGCTGATATTTTCATACATCATCTATATAGTTATAATGGTACTTATGGTATTTCAATTATTTTAGTACATAGTAAATAGGTTTAGAAATATAAGCGTATAGACACAAAAACCTTGTTGAGAGGGTTCTCTAACTTCTTATATATGAGCTGCCTACCATGGATGGTTGAAGAGTATAAAGGTTGAAAGGCTAGGGGCATTCTAATTACTTTCATTTAGACCTTGTAAAAGAGCGGAAGCACAAGATGCACGAATATATAATACACGTAATGTATATTCTTTTTTAGATGTAGTTATGAACCGATATCTATAAAAGTAATTATTAGCAAAATGAATTTGAGACAATAAAAGAATTGACATATAATTTTGTTGACGAAAGGAAACCTCGAAAACCAATTAATTTCCAAGTAAAATCTTTTGAGCTTCTTTAGCCAATGAAAATAAATTAATATAAAAGTCAACTTATAGTGTGTGTGGTACAAATGTACAAAACATTACCAGACTTACTCCAGATTCGTAACTCCTACCAAAGAACTCAAATTTGCTCGTAGAACGGAACCAGACAGCTTTCATTCTTCTTATTGATCTCGCTACACTTATTAATGAATCTCTACATATTGTAGGAATCCAGTGTCTACGCCATCAGCACCACCACAAAAGTTTGCAGGTTGGAATAAGTGTGTAAACAATTGTAGAGAGGATTTTGCGAAAAAACATTAACAATTTATCTTAAGGGCAAAAGATTGTGCTGTCTCTTTTAATTGATCTCCTTTTCTTAAACAATTAAGGCACAAAGCTTGCTGCTGAAGCTTCATAGTTGCTAGGTTTAGAAGAGGAGTATATATAAAGTGGGTTGAAAAAATGGTCAAAAACAAACGTTTGAGATGAAATAGCTCCTAAACGCTCATACACTACATAAGCGCAAAGCTTTTAGCAAGGTAATGCACGTGTGCCACACAAGCACGGACATTCTGGATCAAATGCTTTTATGCATAGAATAGGCGCACATCGAGCGTGGATAATATTGGACCAATTGCGCTCATGTGCAGCATGGGTGTGGCTTAGGCCTTAAAACATTGAAAGAAAAGGCACTTGCGTGGTATAAGTGTGCATCCAACACTAGTTTTCAATAATATTTGAGTGTCCTTTAGACCACTTGGTTTTCTTGTTATGAAATATGTCAATAAAATATTTTACTAATAGAAGTTTTTTTTCGTGCATACAAAGGACGCTCTCATATACTACTTGTACAAAGATGTATATGTAGTGTAGGTAATTGTTTAGATGATTTTAGATAGTTATACGATTGCCTAAAGAATTATTGAAAAGGAAGGAGGTATATACTTTACTCTAAAATGTTCTTGATTGGAGAGGACGTGGGATGGTTTAGAATATTCTAGAGGATGAATCATTGCTCCATAGTGGAGGATGGGAGGATAATTTTAGCCTTCGGTTGAGGATGTGACATTTTTATATAAATAGATGATCTTATCTTATTTGGGACAAGTTCAAGGAAGCAAGGCAGGCGAATCTAAGTGAGATGGAGCCAAAAGAGTAGTGTAATTAAGAGAGTGGCTAGTCTTGAGAGCTTGCATATAAACCTGTGAGAGTGAGTGTTTGAGAGACTCTCTATATTGTTGTACTCAAACTTCTATGGTAAAGAGTTTTCTCCAAAAAATCTTGTGTTTCTACACACTTTGGGTGGGAATATCAAGAAAAGGTTGATTGTTACATCACACACACGGATTGTGCTCGGCAAGTGCCTCTTGGATGACCAACAGAATGTGTTGTTGTGTGTCATGCCACTTCTCTCTTTCTATCTCTTCTATTAATTAACAAGTCATTTAACTTGGTATAGGAGCCTCTTTAACCCAATGCCGTAAGAGTTCAATTTCATTGCAGCACAACTTATGGTATGTGCTTACTACATGCTTTGGAGCCTGAAGTGGCTTCTTCTGAGTTCTGAGGAGGCATGCTGGAGTGTGAGATTAATGGAACAAAGAACAAAGTCAAAAGGCTAACTGCTCAATTTCATACCAGGCTGAAGCAAAGACTATGAATAGAGACTATGAACACTGTTTTTCGTGTTGTGGTGGTGGCTATTAGGCTATATACATTTTGAATGTAAGTTGGATGATAACGGTTTGAAAAGGGAGAGGCTTGAAGAACTTTTTGGTAAATCTAGACCTGGAAATAAGGAGAAGAAAAAGGAGAGAGAGAAGGATAATAACCTAGGCAATCTGCTTGTGCTTTAAATCCACTAGCAACCACCTCGTACTAACATGACCAAGATGGGCAACATTTTGGTAGAAAATTTCTTTTACTATGTCAGTGAAGAAGTGAGTTTGTCTTTTATATGGATCATTTGTCTCCTTATTCTGCTAGAAGTCATCTAGCTTAGCTTATTATTGCAATCTGGAAAACAAGAGATAAGCTTGAGTGCTTGATTATAGCCTTAGCCCCCCCACCCCCACCCCCCCAAAAAAAAAAAAAACAAAGTGTGCTTCTAATGATTCATATTCCTGAAAAAAAAAGGTAAATTGAAAAGTATTTTACAAAAATGTTAATCATGGAAAATTATGATTATTCACTAGGCATTTGCAATAGTTGTAGCTCTGCCCAGGTAGGATATTTTGCTCTAGTAAGTCTAAATTAGTTTCCCTTCTTCCTTGTGCCTGATTTTGCCTCACAGATTCATTATTGGATCCTGATCCTGAATGTTTGGTAAACCTTGGCGGAAAGAGTGATAAGAACTACTCTAAAAATACCCACACTCTTAGTTTAATTAGAAACTATTCATTTTTCATTCTATGTTTTTTGATTGAGTATAAAGTTTTTGGTTGAGTTTAATGGCTCAGATGCTGACTCTTGATATGCAAGTACTGTACAGTACGCAGGTTGTTTTCAAATTTAGTTTTTACCTTAATTGGGTGGTGCTATATTTTTTGTATCATTATCCTATTAAATTTACAAGTATTATTTTTCACTTGTTGCTTCAAATTTCAGGCATTCTGTGATCTGGAACCCATTTACACGTATGAAGGAACCTATGACATCAACACATTGGTCACAGGTAGGGAAATCACTGGTATAGCTAGCTTCAAGGCAGCTGCATCGTCGAAAAAGAGCCGGTTATAAGGTAAACAATCTTCTATCTTCGGTATTATTGTCACAAATTGTACTTGTTTTCGTGTGAATATTGGAGATGAGATAACAAATCCTAGCATAATTTAGCGTAATTTGGAACCTAACCCTTGAAAAAACAGTTCATTATGCTCATGACCTTTCTTAGCTCATTATAGCGTAAACTTTCTAAAGTTACAAGTTGATGGTACACCTAGAAGATCTTTAGAGCCCCCATGATATGGCATCATGAGTTCATGCCTTAAAGGAAAATCATCTACTGAAGCTCTCTCTCTGTCCCCCCCCCCCCTCATTGTTTTTGCTAAATACTAGATCTCGATCCAAATCATCTACTAAAGCTGTCTTTTTTTTTTTTCCTTTTTTTGGTTTATGCTAAATACTTCAGTCCTATGTTTGCTGAAGGCTGCAGCTGGCATTGTTTGAATGTCCGTGTGGTGTTTTTTATTTTAACCTTAATGTGAGGGGATTCACCGCTATACTAGTCATTCTTTTGTTTCGTATATAAAATCCTTTGCCCCATAACTGAACGTGACCTTAGATTAGATATAGCCTTGAAGATTTGTTATATATCCCAAAACAGCATGAAAGCTTTCCCATCTTTGAGGGAAAGGTACCACTTTTGCCACAAAATGGATAACTGTAGAGTCAATTTCTTCAAAATATTTTCCTTCATTTCCCCAAGAAAATCCAGAATAGAACTACAAAGTCACTTCCGACAAAGCCCCCAGCTTCATTAAAAAACAAAGACGAATAATCGTCCAAGCCAGAGTTTTCTTCTTTGGGATTAGGAAAAGAAGCTCTTGAATTTCTCTGTTAACAGAGGCATACAAATCTGCATATCAGCTTCACAAAACTAATTATATCTTCCCACAATTCTCTCCGTCTCGCTCCCAAGAAGTAGATGATTATCATCCCATCTAACTTTCATGGAAAGCTGGGACTGATAACTCGACTTGGCACATCAAGCAAGCTCTTTTTTGGCACGCTACAGCCTTGAACTAATACCCGCTAAAATGCAGATATTATTAGTCTTCAGGATATTCAATAATTCAGGACGGTCCTACCATTACAACAGTACAAATTAGGCGCCATAAACTGTCTTTGCGAAACTCTTATGAACTTTTGTTTTCTATGTTTCAGGCATTATGCCGGTTGCAGCTCGGTGAGACGGCGTTAGCATGTGAGTCAGCCATTAGTGTCAGTCCTGCTTCTACTGATGGCATCTGCATGTTAGCTATGGCTTTAAATAGAGCCATAAATCTCTGATGTTTGTAATAAAATGAAAGCTCTATGAAGATTAAATTTCAGACTTTCATGTGGATGACAACCTTGGGTGGAACATGTTGCCATAGAAATGAAATAAAGAAGGGATACTGAACTCTTAAATCTCAGTTTATGGCATTTGAATTTCAGCATTTTGTCACACTAGCTTCCCTTTCTGGGTTGGAATATTTAGAGACAGTATATTAAGAGGGTGAGTGAAGTCATTTAAATAATAATAATAAT
>JAODPA010145795.1:0-15426 GCA_025585075.1 Nepenthes mirabilis
TATGTTTTTTATGATAAGAAAATAGGAGCCGTCGAATTTTTTAATCCGACGGCTGATAGAGGGAGAAGGATTGTCCTTCTCCATAGGGGAGAAGGATGCCCCCCGGATCCGTAAACCAATAGTCATTCCAAATTTTCTCTGCAACACTGTTTTTGAGGGCCAGTATTGAGAATAAGGTGTTTGGAAAAGCAGACCTCACTGGCAACTATACTCTTTTTGAGAAAATGATGGGGGTTGCAACGTTCATACGCATCACACACATAAATTTAAAATTAAATGTCAAGATACACGTAAATTTAAAATTAAATGTCAAGATAAATTGAAACGAGAAAAGTGGACGCACTAAATCCGTTGCTTCATTACATCATGTTTACCTTCTTCATTTTGTTCATTTCTTAAAGGATTTGAACATTGCGTATAATCTTATATCTCAAAAATAATATTATTCTTAGGCGGTATCGTTGGCCGTCTAGATCTCCTTTAACCTTTTCTTTGCAAGTTGACATTAGATTTAACACTGTGTACTTAAAAATAATACATTCGTGACAGTATGGAGTGGATGATGAGGGAAGGGATGGCCCCCCTTCTTCCCTACATATTCCCCAACAGCAGTCCTATCTGCTTCTCATCTATTAATATTTTTTACCTCTGAAACTAATTTATATTCTTGATTGATGTGCCCAAGAAAAGTTGAACATTGGGTTACTGATGCGATCATTTCAGGAATCGGCAATTGACTCACACTGGATTGATTAATTGCCTGTGAGAGATGAATCTAGAAGAAAGGAAAGGGAGGGGAGTAGAGGACAGAGAGAGAGATAAGTGAAGATAGAAGGAAGACAGATTAATTCCCTTTTTCTTCTTGCCAACGCCAGTACAGCATTAGAATAGGCTTTCCCTGTAACCGAGAGCAAGTGTAGAAAAACAGAAAACAAATTATAATATGCTTATACTTTTCTTGTAACTGAGAGCAAGTAACAATAACTAACAAGAGAATAGAATTAATAATAATCCTAAAATTTAGATGAAACCCGAGTCAGGTGAACACTGCGGCGCAGAGCAGCCGGTTGGCCAGCCAAACTTGATGGGCCTGAGCCTGCAAAGCTGGCTGAGCCAGAACTGGCTGAGCTTGATGGGCCAGAATCAGTATGGACCAGGACAATTGGGTCAGCAAGAGGGATGATTGGGCTCAGTGGAGTGAGGAGGCCCGTAACATTGCCATCTCCATTGAAAATAACCTTGTCCTCAATGATGAAAGCTGAAAATTTTTGACGAAAATCAGCAACTAATTCCCATGTTGCCTCGTTGGAAAACTGTGACTGCCATTGAACTAGGAGTTGTGAAATAAATTTCCCATGGCGAAGAACCTGGCGGAATCTAAGAAGCCATGCTGGAGACACCACCGGTTGGGAGCCCAGGGTCTCAGCAGGTAAGGCAATGTGGTGGGCAGTAGGATCCCCATGGCATCTCTTAAGCAAAGAGATGTGAAAAACATTGTGGATTTTAGAGTAATTGGGTAGCTGTAACCGATACGCCACTGGGCTAATGTGCTCAATGATACAGAAAGGGCCATAATACCGTTTAGCTAGCTTGTGGAAGCGACAGTTAGCAGCTGTATGTTGGCAGTAGGGCTGTAGTTTGACGAAGACCCAATCATTCACTTGGAATTCTCTATCCGTGCGGTGGGCATCTGCGTGATTCTTCATACGCAACTGGGAACGCTGTAAATTCGTGTGGAGATTGTCTAAAATGGAGGAGTGGTCCAGCAATAACTCATCCATCGATTGCCATAGTGGAACTGCCTTGGACATAGTCGAGTAATGTAGGGGGCGGCCGACTGTAAACTGCTTCGAAAGGGGTCATTTTGATCGAGGCGTGCCAGGATGTGTTGTAGTTCCATTCGGCCCACGGTAGAAATTTCTCCCAAGTAGCCGATTGATCAGCAGCAAAGCATCGCAAATAATCTTCGAGACAACAATTTACTACTTCGGTCTGTCCAGTTGTTTGAGGATGGTACGCACTGCTAGTGGATAGAGTTGTCCTTTGCGCCCGAAACAACTCTCTCCAGAATTTGCTCATGAATATAGGGCCCCGATCAGAAATAATGTTTATTGAAAATCCATGGAGACGGCAAATATCTTTAATAAAGACGACTACTAACTCTTCTACAGTGAATTTACTGCCCAGCGAAGAAAAATGTGCATATTTGGACAGCCGATCGACAACAACGAGGATGACCGTTTTTCCAGCAGAAGGGGGAAGGTGTGTGATGAAATCCATAGAGATGGATTCCCAAATTTTTCCTGGAATCAGAAGAGGTTGCAACAGCCCCTGTGGTGCAATGTTTAATGGTTTCACTTGCTGACAAATTGAACATTGTGACACAAATTCGCGGACATCCTCACGCATATGCGGTCAGTAGCAATTGGCAGCTATCCTGGCTAGTGTTCTATGGAAACCAGCGTGGCCTCCCAGTGGGGAGTTGTGGTATTCTTGCAAAATCATTTCCTAAAAAGCTGAGTTCGTGGGAACGAAAATACAATCCTTATAGAGTATTAGTCCATCCTGTAGTGCATAATGCTCAAATTCTGTAGGATGTTCTTTTAGAGAGGCAACAAAACTGACCGAGGTCAGATGCCGGATATAGTAGTTACGTAGAGCTCCTAAGATGGCCACTACAAGTCTGGAAATAGAGTGCAGAGAGTAGCAGGGGCCCTTTGGAAATTGAGACAAGGCATCAGTAGGGCCGTTTTCACATCCTGGGCGATAGGTGATCTCGAAATCAAATCTAATCAGCTTAGAGATCCAACGTTGTTGCTCGGGAGTGTGAACGCCTAGGTCATTAGAGCTTTAAGTGGCTGGTGGTCAATTTGTATTATGAATTTGGCTCCGAGGAGGTATTGGCGCCTTTTCTTGACTGCCTCCGTTATGGCATATAATTCTCTGATATATGTGAAAGACATTTGCAATTTGGGACTCATTTGTCTGCTAAAGAAAGCCACGGGTTGCCCAGATTGCACCAACACTGCCCCAACTCCATTACCCGAAGCATCCGTGTTGACTACAAAGGGTTTGGAGAAATCTGGTAAAGCTAACACCAGCGTCAAAGTGAGTGCTTGCTTGAGGGCAGTATAGGCTGCTGTTGCGTCCGAATTCCAGATGAACGCATTTTTTCTCAGCAGCTGTGTGAGTGGCACTGAAATCCGAGCATAATGAGCTACAAACTGCCTGTAGTAGCCTGCCAGTCCCAGGAAGCCACGGAGCTGTTTCACATTCGAAGGTGTGGGCCAAGATTGAACGGCTCCTATTTTGGCAGGGTCAACAGCTACACCGTGTTTAGATACCACATGTCCCAGATAAGAGATAGAGGATCGACCGAACTCACATTTGGAGTGTTTAGCATAAAATGATTTCTCCCATAATATCTGCAACACTCTTGTAAGGTGCTGGAAATGGTTCTCCCAAGAGGAGCTGTACACCAATATATCGTCAAAGAAAACTAACACAAATTTTCTGAGTATCGGTCAAAAAATGGTGTTCATCTCAGCTTGGAAAGAGGAAGGAGTATTGGACAATCCAAAGGGCATGACCAGGAATTCATAATGCCCATCGTGAGTCCGGAAGGCAGTTTTATACACGTCCACAACATGAACCCTCAATTGATGGTAGCTGGCGCGCAGGTCCAGTTTAGAGAACACTTTAACTCCATGTAATTCGTCGAGCAGCTCATCGACAGTGGGAATGGGGAACCGGTCTCGGACTGTGATCGCATTAATGGCGCGATAATCCACACAAAATCGCCAACTTCCATCTTTTTTCTTAACCAAGAGGATTGGCGATGAAAAGGGGTTGTGACTGGGTTGAATAATGCCCTCATTTAACATTTTCCGTATCAGCTTTTCCATCTCCTCCTTCTAGAAATGAGGATATCGGCAGGGTTTAACGTTCACTCACAGTGCATTCGGCTTTAAAGGAATGCGATGGTCAGTTGAACGCTGCGTAGGCAGCCCATGAGGAATGGCAAAGACATCAGTAAATGAGAGAAGAAGGCGACAAAGGGCTGCAGAAGTTGCTGAGTCACTAATATGTGAGAATTGGTCTGGAGTCCACAGAGCAGTCCTAGAATTAGCTGCAAGAGGTTCTGTGACCGAAGCTACCATCAACTGGAAATAGGTGACAGCTGAGTGAGTGAAGTCACTATGTCGCAGCTGACTCAGTGACATGATAGAAATCACAGTTTGGGGTATCCCATGCAAAGTAAGCTGGGAGCCCTTATAATTGAAATTCATCCACAGAGCTTTGTAATCAAATATTATAGACCAATGGATGCCAACCACTGGACGCCTAATACCGCATCAGCTCTATAAATTGGCAATAAATAGAAATCAATCAGGAACTGGTGGTTGCCCATAGTGAGGACAACATTTGTGCTCAGGCCTACACACTGCAGCAAATCTCTATCGCCAACAGTGACATTGAGGTGGTGTGATGGCTCAATTGAAAGTCCCAAATACCGAGCTAACCGTCTCTGAAGGAAATTATGGGTGGAACCACTGTCCACCAGAATCACCAAAGAATGTCCATCGATAACCCCTTACAGTCGCAGAGTAGTGAGGGCATCATGGCCCTCTAATGCGTGGAAAGAGATAGTAGGGGTGGAATCCTGCTCTGGAGGTAAGCGTTGAATTCCCTCAGGTGTGTCTGCAGAGACCTCCTGAACTAGTCCTTCATCTTCCCAAGATGGGGTGTCAGACGACGCAGGTCCTTCATCATCAACCAGCATGCATAAAAATTGAGGGGACTTACAACAGTGTCCTGGAATAAAACGTTCATCACAGTTATAACGGAGTCCTCGTTCTTATTGCGAGGCTATTTCCGCTGGAGTTAATTTCTTTATAGGTAATTTTGGGGGAAATTTTGGAGGTGATGGAAGTTTTGGTAAGGTACTAGGGACTGGATTTGAAGGTTTGAGAAATGGTTGATGAGGAAAACTGGGTCTGCTTGAATTGAGTTTTTCCTCCACTAATTCAGCCATACCAATGGCTTCTGGCAGAGTAGTAGGTTTCAGTAAAAATAACTCCCGTCGAATATCCTCTCTCAACCCTAAGATGAAATAGTTTAGCAAGTTGGTTGGGGTGAGTCCAGATGTTCTGGTGGAGTGGGTTTCAAAATCCTGCATTTAGGCAACTAGAGTGGATGATTGTCGCCGCTTATACAAAGCCGCCTCATGATTGAAGTAATAAGAAGGACCAAACCTGAGTTCCAAATCGTGGGAGAAATGTTCCCAAGTAGTCAGTTGGTGGGTTGCATGCATCCATCGATTCCATTACAGGGCCGCCCCGGACATGTAGAAGGCAGCGACGGTGAGCTTTTGCTCCGCTGGTATGCTATTATATAAGAAAAAGCAGTCGATCTGAAACAGCCATCCAATCACATTCTCACCCGTGAAAAATAGAATTTCAAGTTTAGGTAAACGAAGGTGGACAAAATTCGGAGCCTCTTATGGTGTCAGAAGTAATGGGGGAAGGGATTGTGAAGAGGGTTGAGGAAGGAGGGCGGACGGTGAGGAAGTAGTTGAGGGTGTAGGCAATAATGGGGGATATGTGGATGGGAGGGTCGACCATTCCATCTGATGGAGGAGTTCAGCTAGGGTTTGCTGGATTTGCTCCATTCCTTCGGAGTGCTGCTGAACAGTGGCCATAACTTCCTTCAAGGCCTTCGCCAACATCACTAAAATATCTTCCATAGCCTTCAATCACGTGGTGGCACCCTATGTCATGTCTCAATGAAAGCACCAAAAATGATGCAATCATTTTAGGAATCGGTGATTGACTCATACTGGACTAATTAATTGCCTGTAAGAGATGAATCTAGAAGAAGGGAAAGGGAGGGGAGTCGAGGACAGAGAGAGAGAGATAAGTGAAGATAGAAGGAAGATAGATTAATTCCCATTTTCTTCTTGCCAATGCTAGTATAGCATTTAGAATAGGCTTTCCCTATAACTGAAAGCACGTGTAGGAAAACAGAAAATAAATTATATTATGCTTATACTTTTCTTGTAACTGAGAGCTAGTAACAATAACTAATAAGAAAATAGAATTAATAATAACCCTAAAATTTGAAGGGAACCCGAGTTAGGTGAATACTACGGCTTGGAGCAGCCGGTTGGCCAGCCGAACTTGATGGGCCTAAGCCTGTAGAGCTGGGTGAGCCAGAACTGGCTGAGCTTGATGGGCCAGAATCAGTATGCACTGGGACAATTGGGTCAGCAGGAGGGATGATTGAGCCCGGTGGAGTGAGGAGGCCCGTAACAGTTACTCATTTTCATTTAATGTCTCAACCAATTTTCTTTGTACCGGACGGGTAAGGTTGCATATATCTGAATTTTGAGAAGAAAGATTCATGCATCATAATAACAACTAACAAACTAAGTAAATTGTTTTCATTCTACGTAAAAATTGATGGGCAATGGACGTCGGCAAGACAATGAAATCAAGAGCAGAGCTGATAACAACAATCACACACAATAGGGAGAGAAAAGAATAATACACATAATATTTACATAGAAATCCTATTCTGAATAAGAAAGAGAAAATCACAAGATACTTAATTCACAAAAAATCACACTACGTAAAATTTTAGTTATGAAAACACACGATTACAGAAACCCTCGAAAAATAGAGTATAAGAACAAAGCACGACTCCTTGTATATTCTGTTTCTTACTATCTTCCTGAATCATAGCGATGTACATACATATAGACCGGTCTTCTCACTGGGCGGCACCTTCTCTGCAAGTTAGTCACATACTCTACAAAGTTTTCCACCTACTCTGCAAAATCGTCTTCCTACCCTGAACTTTACAAGTGATCTACTCTACAAAGTCGGCTACCAACTCTAAAAAATTAACTACCTGTACTGTATTTTGCAGGCGACCATCTTTCAAACAAGCCGCCCTTAACCCATTAGCCTTCATCAGCTCCCTCAATCGGCCTTTGCGTCAACGCCCTCATCTGGCCTTTGCATCATCGGTATGAATCAGACTGGTCTTATCATTTTGGCCCGGCGGCACCACTCTAGCCAACATTACCACTTGGGTCGACACTTTAATCTAGCCCGACATCACCACTCTTGCCAGCACTTCAACCTTGCTTGACTTCACCACTCTGGCCAACACTACACTTCGGCCTAGTATCACCATTCCAGCCAGAACTTCGTCATCCGACCACTTCGTCTTAGTATTGCACCAATGCGTATTCGGTTAAACCTGTCGGCTTGCCAATCGGATATGAACCCCCACGAGAGTAACTCATATCCCAACAAAAATAACTTACGAGGGTACAAGGAACATTCCTAGTTCGCTATGAAAAAATCATTAGTATGATTTAAATACAACAAAATTACTTGAAAATGTGCAACCTTTGATAACTCACGGAATAGCTTAAGTAAAATACCTGCCCCAACGTAATACCAGAGAATAAGGTATGCCCAAATATCTCTAGGCTGACTAGCCCTTCATAAACAATAATTCCAGAGATTTGGTACGTTTAAATTAATAACAAGTGGATGGAGGTTAGGTTAAAAGTCATTCCCCATACCTGTGATCAATTATTTAATCCTTTACCCTATTTTGAAGTCAAATTTTCTTTCAATGCCATTCACTAAGATGTGGCTTAAGGTGCCCAAAAGATTAAAACGATAATTGGGTATTCTTCTAAATATTAACAAATGACGATAATGAAATCCCTGGCCAGTTTCATAGTTAAGAAAACATACCTTTCAAAAAAATGAGGCTTCATGGATGTCAATATCCTTGTCGAGTCACAAAGTTCACCCGCAGTGAGAAGGATAAAAAATACAACAAGAAAGTTACTTTGGTCTTCCTGTTTGATAAAAGTATCACTGAATTAAAGTAACTAATAGAATATACTTCAACACTGTAGCTAATGCGTTATCCCAAGAAAGAAATCTAAACAGCACTAGAAAAAAAGAATTCTCTAATCCGATTTCATGATAAAGAGTAATAAAATAGGAAAAAAATATTTCTTTTTAATTAAAAAAATCGCTATATGTTAAGAAATTTAGATTGACAACATTCAATATAAGTTCAAGACACATGAGAATTCCAATCAAATTTTTACTCGTGATTAATCCATATAATATAATATGAGATAAAATAAATAGGCATTCAAAACAAGTACATGTTTGAGAAAATGCAATAAGAAAGTTACTTTGATCTTCCTGCTTGATATAAGTATCACTGAATTAAAGTAACCCACAGAGCATATTTCAGTTTACAACATGGTCACATTTTAATCTTACAATCACTATTTAGGCATTTGCCAAAATTCTACTTCTAAGATCTGGTGTGTATTATAATGTTGAAGAGAAATCAAACCAGCACCCACGGATCATTGCATTTCATAAATATGAAATCATAAATTAAATGTCATGTAAGCGCAACTTGACTTCTTTTTATAGCTTAGTGAGCCAAAAAATGTCAAACTTGATGGTGCTCAATTGTTGGTCTTTCAATAATTTGGTATATATAACATCCATATAAGGTAAAAGAATCTCCAGCTGTGATTCCATGACTTTAATTTAGAGGAGCACAAATTCAAAGACGGCATATATCCTAACCTTAGCAGGATTAAGGTGACTGAAGAAGAGCATTACTTCAAGCTGACATTGATAATGTAGACCGTTTCAATCAATAAATTGTGGAGTATAGACAAAAAATCCACTGCAGAGTGTCGTCTATATTGCCATTATGACAAAAAGAAAGAATACCTTCAGAAGGGACTCAGCTCTTCCTCGCAGGGCACCTTGACCTACTCAATTGGAAGTCTGAAACCTCCAAGCAGCTTATTTTATGTAGTTTGGAAGTACTTCATATTGATGCTGATGCATCCCTGGTATCCGAGTTATTGTACGGATTAGAGAACCACTCGATCTTCCACTACGGGTCGAATTAGAGCCGGTCCAATATCTGTCTCTACTAACTTGGGCTCCTGCTTGGGTGCACGCGATTGGTGGCTCACTAAGATAGCACTCAGTGAGTGGCTCACTAAGGTTGTATTTGTAGAGTGGCTTATTAAGGATACATTTGTGGAGTAACTCATTAGAGATGCGTGCATTCGTACAATGGCTCACTATGGGTAGAGAGGGAAGAGGTTTTATCTGAGGAGAATAGCTTAGTTCCCCCTTTACACCTGTGGGGGTCGACGACTATTCCCTAGACTGCAGAGGGCCTTGATGACTTGAATAGTACTCTTTGATGTAGCCCGAACTGGAACCCCCTTCCTTGCAGTGGTGAAGGGTATTTGTAATGTTTTGTGGGAAAAGATTTGGTGTTAAAGTCTGTGACAGGTATCACTTTTGTGTTTGCTAGCCACTAGGGCGTTGACCGGAACCGCCTTCATCAAGCGTCACTTTGCTTCAATGTGGGGGTCGTGCATGGTCCCCCCGATCCTATTGTCAGAAGGTTTCAAGTGGCGCAGAGCATGCACGTGCTTTGACTGTCGCAGGTATATACTCTAATTACTCTGCTAATTATCAGGTCAAGAGCTTTCCGGGTTGGTCTGTTTGACTGCATTACCGTTTGGGGAGTTGATGCGTGTCCTTTTGGCCTATTATCTCCTAGGCCTTATCTTGGTTGCTACAATGGCATTTGGATTGAGTCGGATCGATTTTCTTCCTGATACTTCATCCGTTGCCTATTAGATCCCTTGTTGCAATGATGATTGGGCCTGAGGTTAAGCCGGCCCATAGTATTATCAAACCGATGAGACGCATACTTGATTTCACTCACAGCTAGTCCATTAACATGGCAATGATCTAGTTCTGTCAAGTATTGTGTAGCATTAATAGCAAATTTCAGTTAGTACGGCTATCCATGAAGACTATGAAAGACTATCTTACTGCCTTATGATCTCGAACGTAGCAACCACATGTGCATTGTCCCTACCATAGATAAAAATATTGGTAGATTGGTCACTCTCATATTGGAACCGGATATATCAAAAATACGTATTAATGTCAAATATATCAGAAGTAAAATTTTATTGAGAATCGAAAACTAATAGGCGTGTATTAGCCAAATATCAAATATATCGGCCGAAATTTAAAATATCAATTGATATATTGTAATATATCACTAATACGATAATATATTATAATTTTACTGTATTGTTGAAAAATATCGACATCGAGAGCCCAATGCTGATATATGTCTAGGCAGATATTTTCAACAATTGTCCCTATCTTTTGATGTCTATTTGGTCGATAATTTAGAATTTGAGCTACAATTGGCTTCAACACGAAGCAAGAGAGAAGCTCCAACTCATAAATGGCTGTAAGTCGTCTCAGAAGCCACTTTCTACCCAAAATTTTGTGCAATACTTTCATTTGCTTGCGAGAGTATACATCGAGCTGTCTACTTCCCTGCCATGTCATTATCAGTTATTTTATTCTCTGTTCTTTATTGTTCAGTTAACACGAAAGTTTGTCAGATGCCTATAATTTAGCTAAATAATATGGCTCACATTGTTGGGTAGTTAAAAATAATAGAAAAATAAGGGAAGGAAAATAAGGATGTTATGACAGATGCCTAGGGTAGCTCTAAATGATGAAAGAAGCAAACACATTCGTGGCATATTAGTAGTAGCAGCTAAAAAGAAACGAGAAAAATAACATTAAGGATGGTTCAACCCCTTGATATGCATGTTAGATGATTCAGTAGTAAGTCATTTTAATGAGATTGAAAGTCACAAGAAGAGGAGAGGTGGCCTTGAATACTTTAGATTGAGACAACAAAGAAAAATCATGAAAGAGGATTCAAGTATCATCATGGGACTTGAGTTTTATTCATGCATTGTAAGCATGCCTTCATTAATCATTCTACATTCTTCCTTAAATTAAGATCTGTTAGTTTAAAACAGAGCCAATCTTCTGAAATGATAGGAGTATCTTTACCATTTCATACTTATTTTTTACCACAATAGGACGGTTAATGGATATTATCATGGAAATCCCATGATCGGAGCTGCAGATTTTCTGGAGGGCATTCTTTAAATCTGTACCCATTCGTGTTTACTTATCAAAAAAAAAAGTACCCATTCGTGTTGGATAAGGGAATGCCGGTCGGTCGGTTGGTCACAAACCGAGCAGACAGAAATGATAGGCACATAGCGGAAAAACTTGAATCTCCCCATCGACCATCAGCCACTAATTTAGTGGGCACAAGGAATAAAGAATACACAACGTTTTTAACGTGAAAACCTTTTTCAATCAAGAGAAAAACTACAAGACAAATTTTGAATAAGTATCCACTATGTAAAATCAGTTACAAGAACCCCGAGATAGAATGCATGCAACCCACCTAAGATTGAACAAAGAAAAACAATCTCCAGAGTAAGGAAACTCTCATTCTCTCTTATCTCTCTATTTTTCTTCTTTCATTCCTCTCACTTGTAGTACTCTCTACTCACTCTAATTTTACAAGTGTGATGGCAAATAACGAACGGTAAGAACTCCCTTCCATACTTTGCTCCGTTCCACTGCCGCTGTTCTACTGCATCGCTATCTGAAGTGCCTAGTATGCTTTTATAATGACTTTGACTCCAAATCACATCTGTTTACCTAACCTGATCTTACAGATGATTTGTCATACCAATTTTTTTATTTTTTACACCTTCACCGGTTCTCACGCTTTCCACAAACGGTGCATGCCCTACAAGTTAACCTGCTCTACACAGACGGCGCATGCCCTGCAGGTTAGCTACTTGCTCTATAAAACCTACCAACTTTGAAAGTCAACTGCTAACTTTTCAGACAAGTTGTCCTTGGCCATCACCTAGTGTTCTCGGCCATCACTAGTGTCTTTGGCTATCAGCTAATATCCTCGACTATCACCTAGTGTCCTCAGACGTCACTAGTATCTTTGGCCATCCCAACTTGTTTTTCGGCCTGCCGACCACCTACTACCCAGCAAGTCGGCCCTATCTCAGCTTACCCGGCCGTCTTTCCTGGCTGACTGCTTGCTGGCCATCCGTCCTTCGTGCTACCCGGCCGACCAACTTTCTGCTTTTCGGTTTGTTAGCTCATGTCACGTCCCGCATTCTTATATTCATCTTAATCGTAAGAAACGTGTGCTTAGCTTAATAATCTGTAAATCACAACAAATCATAATATAAAAGATCCAAAATAATGCCAATCGATAATGGTTCTAGCATTCATTCAACAATAATATAATATCAGTTTGTGATGAGGAAAGATATTAACTAACATCCCAATATTCCTATTATAATATAGAAAGAAAAAAGGAAAGAAAGAACAAATCTGCTAATAAATTACACCGAAACTTACATGATAACCATAGGATATTTGCGAACATATTTTTAAACAATAAATACTAAAATTTATATTTCTAAGATACTTATAAATTTACAGGTTCTTTCATCATCACTTAAACTAAACTAGTTACATCATTACTGATTCGCATACTTAATAGTTCTTCTTTACTTTTTAATCATCAAGTTTAAACTCCTGCGAAATATTTGAAGGGAAACAAAATAGTAAGAGAATGAACCAAATATTCAATAAGAATATAATAGTTAAGGACATGTATATTTATCTTTAAAATAATTCATAATGAGGAATATAAATCATGATGCATGTAAAAATATATATATACTTTCAGAATTTTTTTATAATACAATTAATTTTTCTTTTTCTTGTATTTAATTCTTATTACTTGTAAGCACATTTTTACTTTCCATATCTTGAGGAACCTGGGATAGTAGGCCTAACCACTAACGGAGCATTTGATAAATGTCTAAATTGTATTACTCTATACAATCAAAGACCAAAATCGTATAATACAGCGATACTTTCTTCCTCATTTATATCCCGAAAACATGATAGATTGTATTCAATCCACACAAATCAAAGGCCTTATTTTTCTTATTTACATCCCAAAGATAGGATGGTATTACCTATTATCTCCCGGTAGACGAAGCTAAAATCACACGGCAATATTTATTCAGACAATGACCTACACTATAATATCCTAAAATATGTCAGGAGATACTATCCGCTGAAATAAAAATCCTTGGTTCAGTTTTATTACTTCTTAAAATTTTGTAGTGGCAGCCTTAATTCATAATCTTACTTATTTTTTTTTAATTTTCTCATCTTAGAGAAAATTCATATTTCATTAATGTCATTTTAGCTTCCACTAATGTGTAACATATATATATTCATAGCAAAATCACAATAAAGTTTACCGTATACGTCTATAATAAAATCATATTAATACATAATATAAGTTCATATATATTTTAACATATGTTAGACTTACTTTCAGACAACATATAATTTGATTTTTGGTCTATAAATTCTATAATTTACCAGTGTACTAACCGGTTCGATTCTATTTTATCTCTTTAACCGGCCTGATCACAAATCCAATTTATGGATCAGTTTAACTTTTTATAATATTTTGTCGGTTATATCATGTGAGTCAGTTCACCATTATCCATAAATGGTCGGTTCATCAATTTAAAGAATTATAAAAAAATCGGTTCACTTACCAAATTAGCCGATTTATTAGGAATTTGTTCGTGTAATGGCCAACTAATTCATATGATTTTAAACTTGTATACTAATTTAACATACTATATATGGTCGGTTTATTATTTATTTTCTAACCGGTTCACACTAAATTAGCAAAATAGGTAATTAAGTGCAAATTAGTCGATTTAGTGGCAATTTCAGTTCTAGGGCCGGTTCAGCGACCAAATCGAGGTATTTTTGGAAACTGTTTTACATGGTGATAGACCAACCCTAGTACTAGATAATATGACCGGGTCAGCTTCTGGTTCAATCGATTCATGGTCGGTTCAGTCATCAAATGGACTGCCAGATTCAATATCTATATGGACGCAGGGTTCGTCTGCTCAATTGGGAATTCAATTCAGTGGTCTATTCAACCCATTTTCATGAGTCGATTTTACACAATCTTAATAAGGGTTTTAACTAATTGGTGACCAATTTTGAGCTGGTTTGGTGGTCGGACGGAGGTTGGTTTGGCCTGATTTTCCCAAATTGCCATTTTCAGTATTCTAGTGCAATCTGGGCGGTTCGATTTACTCAATTTTCTTGATGCTAAACCGGTCAAATTTTTGAGAGATATTTTTAAATCAACTTCATGACATTTTATAGGGTTCATTAAAGTTTCTATACTAATTTTTATAGAGTTTGAATCGATCAAAAATGTGAAAAAAATTAGCACCAACAGCAGTCCCTGATTTTCTCTATTCAAATCGCCAGTTGACTTAAAACTCATTGAATCCTGCCTAAGTCATGAGTTATTAGCAAACATATTAAAATTTCTTAAATAAAATATTCATGGGATAAATCGACCATTAACAATATATAAAAATTATCATGTCAACAAGTATAACAGTAGGTTGTATAACCAATTTCATGATACATGTTTCTGCATTTTGGCTATTCTAGCATGGTAACAGCAAAGTTTATTCTAGAACAAAAATATGGTGATTTAGATAACATCTTAAAATATTTCTAGTAAAAATTTCATGGTATGAATCGATCAAATGAGGTATGAAAAAATTCAGATATCAATAAGGTGTAGCAAAGTTCAGCAACAAAGTCTTATTTTGACATGTTGCTGAACTTTGCCCATTCTAGCATGGTTTCGGTGGGATTTTTAAGTATTAGACTGACAATATTTCAAGATAAGATTAAGAATTCAACAACAAATCGAAGAGGGAAATGAGTCCTTGCCTGAAAATATTTTTAATTTAATTTCGAAGTTCAGCTGCCAACCGAATCATTCTTTAAACTCTGGTTTCGGTTCTCTGTTTTTGCTCCTCTTTTCCTCTGCCTTGTTCTCCAATGTTTTCTCTCTCTTTTGATGAATAATTAGCCTTACTTATCTATTATTTTTTGTAAATTTTTTGGATTAATTGGAGCTTGCTACCTACCCAATAGATGTCAAGTTTCTCAGTGGCCTTATATTGAATCAGCTTACATGCAAACTATTGTGTTACCCTCTTATATTATCACTTATCCTTATTTTATTTAGTCAAAGTTGATATATGTTTATCCTCAAATATGCCATGTGTGTCTCCCCTCTTTAGTGCCATGTTCACCTTTTTATTTATTAGCTAGAAAATTACGGGGGAAAAGGAGGGGAACCATGGGCTGCCCTCACAATCGAGCCCCACCTCTCTTCTTCTTCTTAATTAATTTTGTAAGTGTTGATGAGTGAGTGTGGGGTAAATACATATATATATACATATATCACATTTTACTTAATTAATTTAATTTATACCACATTTGATTAATCAGATTGAATTCAATTATTAATCGACTGATAATTCGATGATCGAGTTATCTTGTC
>JAODPA010145806.1:0-15424 GCA_025585075.1 Nepenthes mirabilis
TAATTTTTAACATACAAAGATAACCTATAATAATTTAAAATTGGCAATTATAAAGCACAAACGTGTATGAATTATTTCTAGGCATCTAACCGTGAAGAAGATTTGAAGATAATACACATACGATACAGATAATTAAACGGGAGTTTTTCATAAATTTTATTGTAAAATCATAGTAAACCTATAAATATATAAAATTTTCATGCTTTTACTTCAAAATCATAGTTCGAATAAGTATTAGAATAATAATACTTGAAAGGAATAAAAATAAATAGCAATAAAGAAAAGAGAAAGCTAAAAGTGTACTTGCCTCAATCTGATATATCGAAATTCTTAATCTGAATGTTTTAAATGGGCTATCCGAAACTTTCTCTCTTTTCTCTCTCTTCTTCCCTGTCCCTTCAGCCTTTCTCTATCTCTAGTCTCTCTCTATCTGTTCCACCGCTTGGATTGCGCTAGAAGTAAATCCTCAACGTAATTTTATAACTGACTTACGCTCAAGTGCGAATTGGGTATGAGTATTTTGGAATCTGTGCCTACTGCGGCACTCGAGTGCGTGGCAAGACTGCCTGGTTCTAGAACCTGCCAGCGCACTCGGGCACGCAGCGGGTGACGCAATGCTAGCCCTTGGGCTAGGTGCACGTCTCGTCCAACTTGTAATTTTTTTCTTTTAAATATTTTTTTCCATAGCTTTTGACCTAATTTTTAATTATTTTAGCTTAGGTAATCACGATTAACATACGTTAAAATTCAGTCCTTATAGAAACTCCTGTGAACTTGGTTGAAGATTGGCTCTGAGTTACTATAGATGATCAAATGCTTTGCCGAGCACTCTTTAACTAATCGAAGTCCGACAAACGATTCCTCATATTCGGTGACATTATTGGTGGTTGGGAATCCAAGCTTTAGCGAGTACATTATCTCCAACCCATCGGGAGTCCTTTGAACTACTCTGGCTCCACTGCTAGTTTGCGTCGATAACCCATCTACGTACAATGTCTAAGCTGGAGTTTCTTCCAGCTGATGGGTAGCTTTGTTAGGGTCGTGGGTGCCTAGAATCAAAATCGTGGTTTCAACAATGAAGTCCGCCAGGGTTTGACCCTTTATGGTCAGCCTCGGCTTGAACTCTATATCAAACTTGTCCAATTTGATGTCCCATTTGACTAGTTGTTCAATTATGTCGAGTTTCTACAAGATTCCCTTCAAAGGTTGATCGTTAAGGACGATGATTTTGTGTACCTGGAAGTAGGGTCATGGTTTCCTAATTGAATAGACGAGCGACCATGTAATCTTCTCAGTGTACGGCTGCCAAATCAGGACCAAGCCTAGCTCCATATCCAAAATGGCCAGGAACAGGAATAGTTCCCCGCCTTATTTTAGGGACGTTAAGAGAGAGGAACTGGCTAGATACTCTTTGAACTCTTAAAAAGTGGCCTAGCAATCGGCCATCCATTGGAAGCCGTTTGCCTTCGTCTCTCTGAAGGCCTTGAAGAATGGGAGGTACTTTTTTGTAGATTTTGGTAGGAAGTAGGATAGTATTGTAAGCCTTCCGGTAAATCTCTGGATGTCCTTCATGGTCTGTAGTAAGCTCATATCCATGATTTCCTTTATCTTCTTGGGGTTTACGTCAATCCCCTGCTAAGAGACGATAAATCGAAGAATTTTTTGGAGGATACTCTGAAAATGTATTTGGCCAGGTTCAACTTTATCTAATGCGCCTAGAGCACTCCGAAAGCCTCGCCAAGGTCATGGATATGGTCGTCAGTGGTTCTACTTCTAACGAGCATATCGTTTTCGTACACCTTCACATTCCGACTAATTTAAGACTCGAACATTTTATTCATGAGTAGCTATTATGTGGAGCTTGCGTTCTTCAAACCAAAGGATATAATATTGTAGTAGTATATCCCCTGATCCATCATGAATGAGATGTGTTCTTCATCTTTGGGACTCATTTGGATCTATTTGTAACTCGAATAGGCATCCATGAAGGAGGTGTGTTCTTCATCTTTGGGACTCATTTGGATCCATTTATAACTCGAATAGGCATCCAAGAAACTTGAAAATTCATACCCAGACATGGAGTCCACCAGCAGGTTGATCTTACACAATGGTCGTGCAGGGATCTGACAAGTGACCCCCATATCTATATGCATCTCTTTGAATCTCTGGGGTCTAGAGGGATGAGGTCCATTGTCTCACTGAATTGGACTTGCTGCAAAGTTACATCGTCTCTATGATCAAAGTTCTCGGTTAGTCGATCCAGAGTGGCTAGAGTGACTTAGGATAGGTAGCATATCCAGCCTGTCACTTGGTCGCTCAGAACTTTTCTGATACCATACGCTGTTGAAAATTTTATCTTTATGTGTGGGATCAACATTATGACCCTGAATGCGGCTAGGCAGGGCTGACCAAGATGGCATTATAAACCGAAAGCAAGTCAACCACCAGGAACATGAGTTTATAGGATGCAATTCTGGGGTACATTTCCAAGGTAACTTCCAGTTGGATGGGCACTGAATCATTGTCCAATCCATAGAGGGGCATTTGGAAAATCTCAACTGACTCTTTTTTAGCCCCAATTTAAAATATGAGTCAAGGTAAAATAAATTATGTAAACGTTTATTATCAATAAAGACTCATTTCAACTGAAATAATTGTAAGGTTTCGGATCTAAAAACTTGATAATGATGAGGTGATTAGTATGATAGGCCTATGGAACGAATAATGGGAGGCTCTGAAATCTAAGACGTGCTAAAAATAACAATGGTGATAATCCCTTTTAGAGGCCAAACAAATTAATGATGGAAGAAAAGGTAAAAAAATGCCAAATTACAGCATGTAATCAGGTGGCGCCTGGTGTGCGCCCAAGAGGGGCTCGAGCAAAAAAATGGCGGAAAACCGGCCTGACTTTGCAGGCCGGAGTAGATTGGCAGGCCGGAGTGGATTGAGAGGAGAACTCAGGACGGAGTGAAAGAGCAGGCCGGAGTGGATTGAGAATTCAGGACGGAGTGGCCTTAAATTGATGAAAAATCGGACTGGTCTTGCAGGCCGGAGTGGAATGAGAAGAGCGTAAAAGTCGGAGAAGCCTCACGTTTAAAAAAACCGGACTGCCCTTACAGGACGGAGTGGAAGAGTAGGCCGGAGTGAAAGAAGTCCCACATCGAAATAAGAAGAAATCATTAAAGCATATATAAGACCCAGAGCTCCTTACCAATGAGGACGTGTGCGGGCTTTGACGAAGGCCGGAGTGGCCTTGCGACTCTGAAGGATGGAGTGCTTTTTGGGACGGAGTGACATAATGGACGGAGTGGATTTACTCATGGAAGACGGAGTGCTTTTGAAGGAAATGGGACGGAGTGACATAATGGACGGAGTGGATTTACTCACGGAAGCTGGAGTGATATTTGAAGAAGGAAATAACCAGAGTTGACTATGATTTAGAAAACCGGAGTGAAGTAAGAAGGGTATAATGGACGGAGTAGAGTAAGTCGGAGTTGATTTACGCCAGAGTTAATTAAGGACAAAAGAAGCCCAATCCAAGAAAGGAATGAGGCTGCAAAAGAGGAATCCGGTCAACTGATGTTGACCAGAAGGAAAGAACGGGAACCGGAGTAAGAAATTAACTCTGGAATAACAACGGGAACAGACGACTCCGGAAACCTCCAGAATCTTCGGGAAAGGGCGACTCCGGAACATTCCTGAAATCTCGGGAAGAAACGACGCCAGAATTCTCTGGAAGAATCAGGCCCCACCTTCTCATCCCACCACCTATAAATACTGATGAGGGGATTGGAAGGAGGAGTAGCGACGAACGGAAGAAGAAAAAGAGGAGTGGAGCAGGAGAAATGAAGGAAGGAGAAGGAAGAAGAAGGATTTCCGAGCCAAACATGGTAATTAATGAGCATCCCAGGCAAGTGTTCTCATACTCACTATAGTTAATTTGTGATTTTTACTCGTTCTCTATCAAGTATTATCGTTTTAATATTCACCCAAATCATAAAAATCGTATAGCCCATGATTAATAATCTATGTGCATCGCTTACAATGAAATGAGCACCGGAGGACTCCAAAATGATATTGACTCAATGAGAAGAGAAATGTTAAAGTTCTCTCTTGAATTCAAATTGAATTGTGAAAGAGAATAAGTTTAAAGAAGAATAAGAATCGTATAAGCAATCAAAGGAGATCTACATGGCATGTGTGATTACAATGTGAAATGCTTAAATTCCCAAGCAAGATGAGAAACGAATGCCCAAGTGAAATGAGAAACGAATGAGTAAACGGTGGGAAGTCCACAATGTGATATGTAATGATATGTGAATGAGGAAACCTCCAAAATGGCGGGAGATACGATATATGAGATACGGTGGACTTTTCCTCAAATGAATATGGAAATAGAATCATAAAATTAGGACCATGGACTTTTAGAATGGTAGAATTCTCTGGCTTGACACGTCCATCACGGTATAAACCCGAAGAATACTTGGGCCACGTATTCTTATCGCTTGTGTGTAAGCGGGTGGTGTCCGTATCACGCCTTAGGATACTATTGTGGAAGAACGATGAGTGCCCTGGTACCCCAGGGGAATGGGGTAATTTACGGCACGATGTGCACGACCCCCCGGATGGATCGTAAAAGATAATCCCTCACGGCTTTAGATCATGTGGAGTATCATGATCCTTTCCTCGTTATCTCGCATCGTTTGCTAGTACGACCTATTGGCCCTGGTCCGCAAAGATTAAAGTAAAGTAAATTGAGAAAGTATGTTCAAATGACAATTAAATGTTTCAAACATGACAAATGACAAATCGATACCTCCAAATGATCCACTCAAGTCTCATTGTATTTTAAAGACCATGTTACCCTTTTCATGTTTCTTCACAGTTTGATAGTAACGTATGATTTCACTTGTTGAGCTGTACACTCACGCTTGCTATTTTCTCCTCCCAGGTAATAGTGTTAAAATGGCCCCTGAATAATTAGAAGAAGAAAAAAAAATCTGCTTAAGCAAAGTCGAATGTCAAAAGCCTGGAGATTGGTTACATCCTTGTTAAGCTTCCGCAGGTAACTAAGTATTTAGTTCTGCTTCCGCATTTCATTTGGGTATATAGAGAACTTGTGGCATCTCTCTTGAGCTAATGTGGTATTTAAATATACCATGCTAGAGCCATGAATTTTATGTGGCTTTTGGATCCTGTGATATGCTGGAATTATGATACTTATATTATATTGATTTATTGACGGATGGGTTATTGAAAAGAAAAATAACCCGGTCCGCCACAATTGGTATCAAAGAAAAAGAGAGATGCCTTATGCTTGATCTGAACCGTATGCGGAAGTTTAGGTTAGATTAAGATTGATTAACTAAGTGAGTAAAGGCATTTGATGAGTAAGTCAATCCGGGTAGTTTTGGTTACCCCAATCCCAATGACTTAGACTAGCGCTAAAATTTAAAGTGGTGACTTAGTTTAAAGATAGTGTAGAGACGCCTTAATGTTGGAATTTGATCAGTATTATTTGGGTTACTGAATTAATAAATGTTGATTCAAGGCCTGATTAACCAACCTCGGTTTGAGGTCTACGCTTGATCGGCTCTTGGTTGAAGGTCAATCTAGCAAGTATAATGAATAGGGTGGAGCCATCGGCTCGAGATTAGTATGACTGGAATAAATTTTGGGTTTATGAAGCTCTAGGTTGACAATGAAGCTCTAGGTTGACAATTCATAAATGTTTTGGAAATACTAAAGTGTTTGGACTTCGGGACAGTCTAGATCCTATTAAGGTCAAGATATGGATTTTATGTGGATTTTAAGACTTAAGATAATACTGGAGTGACCCCCATGTCTGGTAAAAGATATGACGTGTTGCCCCAGGCTAGATAGGAGATATCGTTGACCTCGATTGGTTGCCATAAGATAGATCATGGGTCTCGAGGAGTAAGAGATAGTATCCTGTGTGTTCGTGGAAGCTTTAGAGATGAATGCCTTGTGTAGCATGTTTCTATATGGTTGGCTTAAACGCAAGATTTAGGGATGTCCTTATCCATGAACGAATGGTGAAAAGGTTCGATATTTCGAATAAAGGTTCTAAGATATTAGTTTAAGGTATAAAATGTCACCGTTATGACAGGCAGTAAGGTTCTTGGGTTTAATAACGTAATTCCTAAATTTAATTGAGGATCTAAGTTTGACACAGACGGTATCGAGGTTACAATATTTTCTTGGGTTTGTAGATCCAATTATTTGGGTTAATCTGAACCATTTTGTGGTGCCAAACTTGATGTGACAACATTAATAATTTGGTCAATAAGTTGTCGGTCGATCCGAATTGTATTAGTAAGCGTATTTTGCCTCGTAATTGGATTGTGTAGTTTTGGGTGTGAACTTGAGTTCGCTACAAGTCTTAATCTGATCATATTAGAAGTTCGATGAACGAATTGTCGTACTAGGAGGGTTGGATTTGTAAAGGATAACATCCAGTAATCTGGTTGATGAATTTCAAGAAAAAGTCTGAATTGATTGAGATATCAAGAAATCAGTGTTGTCTCCCCTGTTGATCATGTAATGAAGGATCTGCGCTAAGCCCAATCAGTATATGTGGCCACATCCAGAGGTTATTGTGGTTGCTGAGGGTTTGTGGTCATGTGACTATGTGATCGAGGATGTTATCAGAAGGAAGATTTGGCTAATTTATTGTTTGATCGGTAATTCGAGGTCGTGTCGAATCAATGCCAATCGTCGAGGATCTTAAGCATGACTGTGAAAGTATCGGCTTGGGTATTGTGGTTAAATACTCCAGAACCTTTGAGGTAAATAAATTGACCGATAAGATTATTCATAAATTTTAAAAATGGGGTTGCCTAGGAGGTTGAAGATTTGATAAACAAGACCTAGGCGTAGTTCGAGAATTGTTGTAAAAGTTTGATGATTTCTAAGATCGATTTGGGTCCATAATGTGTAAAATGTGGATTAATGGAAGTTGTAGTCCCAGCGGTATTCAGGTTAAGGATATAACCACTGTAAAATTCTAAAACATCATTTGAGTTTTGTAAGTTCGTTGGCATTTCATAAATTTCATAAATTGAGTCTTTTGACCATATTCGGGACCATGTTGAGATGATTTTATTAATGAATTTAAAGAACATGGGGTGCATGAATTGTTGAGGATTATGCCATAAGTTGTGGACGGCTAATAATCCGTATGCCCCATTGAAGGAAATACAAGTTTAGCTAGAGAAATGCCTTACTAAACTTGTGGCTCCTTGGTAGCATGAGTTTAAGGTCAATAAGATTTTAAGTGATGGCTAATTAGGAAAACCGATTAATATCATGAATATCATATGGTCACCGTGGGACTAATTGAAATTATTCAATAACTTGATGAGTATTCCTAAAGGATTGCAGTGTCAGTAAGACGATCAGCGTGGAGAGATTTGTAGTTGTTAGGACGAAAGATAAAAGGTAATATCTAGGGAATAAAAAGGTATTAAGAGACGTTCGTGTCATTTGGGTTGACCCCTAATGGGTTCTATAAGGTATAGTGGAATGTAATACTTCTGAGAAAGGTTAAGATTATGCTTCTCTCACGTCATAAATGGCTACCTTCGAACTAAGTGGGGGAGGGGTCTACAATTAAAGTTGCTCCATGTAAGTTGGATTTAGCCAATAAAATTTTCATTTAGAGAACTTATAATGTTGTCTTTAAAGATAACCCTTATCAAGAATTTTAAGAGCTGGAATGATTGTGTCATTAAGGACGATGGTCTTATGATTTTGCATGAGGACAAATTTGTTTAAAGATTGGGAATGTGAACCTCGGTGTTTTCTTGTGGGGGATAGCAGACATCCATGTTAACGATTAATGTTGGGCGCTTTAATATGTCTTCGGGGATACAAGGATAAATCGCCAGTAAGTCCAAATGATTGGGCGATAGAATGACATGTTCTTAATTGGGAGATAGAAACGTATTCGGATTTGGTTCAGTTAGCTCGTTGCTAAATGGATGATTGGGGGAAAATTAATCAGAGTAGCGCAGCGTAAGCATTATGGGCCTATGGCCCAGAGATTTCTAGATAAGATTGAGGCCCTGTGATCAAATTCTTTCGAGGCTCAGAATGAATTAAAGGGAACGTTCATTAGTCCGTTGGAAGTATCAAATGGAATTGGAAGAATATCTGGCATTATTGTGGGTCGCTTTTGAAATATAGATGATCGTTATAAAGTCTTCCTTGTATCGATGGTTAAGAAAATAAATATGTGCCTAGGTTGAGCCGTTCGGAGAGACTAAGCTTTTGTTTTTAATGAGGATTAGAACGATTCAATGCTTGAGGTTTCTAAAATAGGCATTGTCCGAGGAAATGGTTTCAGAGTATAAGGAGTTCACCTCGGGTCTAGGAATTCGATGTTCGTTAAATTTCGATGACGAAATTTTCATAAGTGGGGGAGAATTGTAAGGTTCCGGATCTAAAAACATGATAATGATGAGGTGATTAGTATGATAGGCCTGTGGAACGAATAATGGGAGGCTCCGAAATCTAATACGTGCTAAAAATAACAATGGTGATAATCCTTTTTAGAGGCCAAACAAATTAATGATGGAAGAAAAGGTGAAAAAATGTGAAATTACAGCATGTAACCAGGTGGCGCCTGCTGTGCGCCCAAGAGGGGCTCGAGCGAAAAAAATGGCAGAAAATCGGCCTGACTTTGCAAGCCGGAGTAGATTGGCAGGCCGGAGTGGATTGAGAGGAGAATTCAGGACGGAGTGAAAGAGCAGGCCGGAGTGGATTGAGAATTCAGGACGAAGTGGCCTTAAATTGATGAAAAATCGGACTGGCCTTGCAGGCCGGAGTGGAATGAGAAGAGCGTAAAAGCCGGAGAAGCCTCACGTTTAAAGAAAATCAGACTGGCCTTGCAGGACGGAGTGGAAGAGCAGGCCGGAGTGAAAGAAGTCGCACATCGAAATAAGAAGAAACCATTGAAGCATATATAAGACCCAGAGCTCCTTACCAATGAGGACGCGTGCGGGCTTTGACGAAGGCTGGAGTGGCCTTGCGACTCTGAAGGACGGAGTGCTTTTTGGGACAGAGTGACATAATGGACGGAGTGGATTTACTCACGGAAGACGGAGTGCTTTTTGAAGGAAATGGGACAGAGTGATATAATGGACGGAGTGGATTTACTCACGGAAGCCGGAGTGACATTTGAAGAAGGAAATAACCGGAGTTGACTATGATTTGGAAAACCGGAGTGAAGTAAGAAGGGCATAATGGACGGAGTAGAGTAAGCCGGAGTTGATTTACGCCTTGAAAGCCGGAGTGATTTGAGGACGATTATGATTTGGAAAGCCGGAGTGAAGTAAGAAGGGCATAATGGACGGAGTAGAGTAAGCCGGAGTTGATTTACGCTGGAGTTAATTAAGGACAAAAGAAGCCCAATCCAAGAAAGGAAGGAGGCTGCAAAAGAGGAATCCGGTCAACTGATGTTGACCAGAATGAAAGAACGGGAACCAGAGTAAGAAATTAACTCCGAAATAACCACGAGAACAGACGACTCCGGAAACCTCTAGAATCTTCGGGAAATGGCAACTCCGGAATATTTTCGAAATCTCGGGAAGAAACGACGCTAGAATTCTCTGGAAGAATCAGGCCCCACCTTCTCATCCCACCGCCTATAAATACTGATGAGGGGATTGGAAGGAGGAGCAGCGAAGAACGGAAGAAGGAAAAGAGGAGGAGTGGAGCAGGAGAAATGAAGGAAGAAGAAGGATTTCCAAGCCAAACATGGGAATTAATGAGCATCCCAGGCAAGTGTTCTCATACTCACTATAGTTAATTTGTGATTTTTACTCGTTCTCTATCAAGTATTATCGTTTTAATATCCACCCAAATCATAAAAATCGTATAACCCATGATTAATAATCTATGTGCATCGCTTACAATGAAATGAGTACCGGATGACTCCAAAATGATATTGACTCAATGAGAAGAGAAATGCTTAAGTTCTCTCTTGAATTCAAATTGAATCATGAAAGGGAATAAATTTAAAAAAGAATAAGAATCGTATAAGCAATCAAAGAAAATCTACATAGCATGTGTGATTATAATGTGAAATGCTTAAATTTCCAAGTAAGATGAGAAATGAATGCCCAAGTGAAATGAGAAACGAATGAGTAAACGGAGGGAAGTCCACAATGTGATATGTAATGATATGTGAATGAGGAAACCTCCCAAATGGCGGGAGATACGATACATGAGATACGGTGGACTTTTTCTCAAATGAATATGGAAATAGAATCATGAAACTAGGACCATGGACTTTTAGATGGGTAGTATTCTCTGGCTTGACACGTCCATCACGGTATAAACCCGAAGAATACTTGGGCCACGTATTCTGGTCGCTTGTGTGTAAGCGGGTGGTGTCCGTGTCACGCCTTAGGATACTATTGTGGAAGAACGAGGACTGCCCTGGTACCCCGGGGGAATGGGGCGATTTACGGCACGATGTGCACGACCCTCCGGATGGGTCATAAAAGATAATCCCTCACGGCCTTAGATCATGTGGAGTATTATGATCCTTTCCTCGTTCTCTCGCACCGTTTGCTAGTACGACCTACTGGCCCTGGTCCGCAATGATTAAAGTAAAGTAAATTGAGAAAGTATGTTCAAATGGCAATTAAAGGTTCCAAACATGACAAATGGCAAATCGATACCTCCAAATGATCCACTCAAGTCTCATTGTATTTTAAAGACCATGTTACCCTTTTCATATTTCTTCACAGTTTGATAGTGACGTATGATTTTACTTGCTGAGCTGTACGCTCACGCTTGCTATTTTCTCCTCCCAGGTGATAGTGTTAAAATGGCCCCTGAATAATTAGAAGAAGAAAAAAAAGATCTACTTAAGCAAAGTCGAATGTCAAAAGCCTGGAGATTGGTTACATCCCTGTTAAGCTTCCGCAGGTAACTAAGTATTTAGTTCTGCTTCCACATTTCATTTGGGTATATAGAGAACTTGTGGCATCTCTCTTGAGCTAACGTGGTATTTAAATATACCATGCTAGAGCCACGAATTTTATGTGGCTTTTGGATCCTGTGATATGCTGGAATTATGATACTTATATTATATTGATTTATTGACGGAGGGATTATTGAAAAGAAAAATAACTCAATCCATCACAATAATTGTGGATACAACCAAAGGGTCAGAATAGGAAGTAATTACATATGTCATATCATTGTTGCTAAAACAAATGACATCATTCTTAACTCCTATCCTCGGCTTCTTATTGTCGGCTGTAGCCTTATGGCGGTCTGAGGGTGGTTCTTGGATGGCCTAGTTGCTATCATGTCAACCACCCCGATCGCGACTCGATTCCTCAACTCCTGTTTCCCTAGCCCTTCTTTGCCTGTTTCGTCGAGGACTTGCCCTAGGCTTTGCAAGAATTTGGTGAGGTGCCCCCTTCGAATAAGGTCCTTAAGTTTCCTCTGTAGAGTCTGGCAATCCTCAGTATTGTGACTCAAAGATCAATGGTAGTGGCAATATTTTATTTGATCTCCTCACTCTAAGTTCTTGGTCAACTTTGGCCACTTCAGAAACCTTTTATCCCGGATTTACATTAGGATGTTAGCCCAGATGTCGTTCAAGGGGGTCAGGTTCAAGGATCTAAACCCCCTTCGAGTTCTTAGCTCCACTCTAGGATACTTCTTGGAGTCCCGAGAGTTGGCGTGGTCTCCATTTCTCTTCCTCCAATTCATCAGTCCCTGGCCGAAGTGGTCCCCACGCTCTGTACACTTCACCTCATTGGCCTCCTAGGCCGCCATGTAAGCTTGGGCAATGGCTTCGACCTTGCAAAAGGTTAGGGGGTTCTTGTGGGCCAAGTACTTAAAAAACTCGCCTAACTTCAGGGTCAATGTGAAGGTGCTAAATTTTATCTCATCAGTGAGCCGGGGTATGCGCCGAGCCTCAGTGATGAATCGAGTCAGAAAATTCTTCAGACTTTTGCTTGACACCTATTTGATAAGGGTGAGGTGTCAGGGCTGCTTCTCCTCTCAACTGGGGGCGTACTGTGACAAGAAGCTGTCAGCGAGCTCCTGGAACGTTCAGATCAAATTCAACTGCAGGTAGTATAACTAAATTCGAGAAGTACGGGTATATAGCAACCATGCCCAGGCCCTAAAAGCTTAGTAAGGTACACAAGTGGTCCAGATAGTCCATCGGATCAATGTCCCCATCGTAGGATTTCAGGGATGGCATTTTAAACTTGTGAGGGAACGGCTATATCCCGATCTTCATCGTGAACGGGAGTCTCCTCAGATTTTTAGAGCATCCGCTGGCATCTCCTATGAACACGTGCTACCATATGTTTTTCACTCGCTCCTCCATTTGAGGAGAGACCTTAGCCCTTTTTACATTGAGATAGGTCCTCAACGTTGAATGATCTAGTGGGCGACACAAGGCCTATCAATTGCTTCCACTGGTCGATTGGGTGTTGCATGAGGCTCCCTCCTGGGCCAAGGGCCTCCACTCGTCACGAGAGTAGTGAGGATTTCACCATTCCAAGCTTTCATCCTACTTTCTGTGATTAAGCTAGCCTTTCAATCATGATCGGGCCCCATCGCTCGAAGTTGCTTGGGCCCTAAGGTCATCCGGGTGCCTGGTCTTCCTAGTCGAGCACTTCTTCCTCTAACTTTTTTGTTTTGATGCCAGACTGTGGGTAATAAAGGAAGGGGCCCCTAGCCTCTATGGGCCCTAACACGCACAAATGATCTAGAGCATTCAGGATATGTTGTTCATCTTGTCGGCAAGCGCTTACATGAAGGGTACCGACGGTTTTGGACGGAGTGCTCGCCTGAGCTCTGGTATTGACCATGTTTGCTTCGATACGTATGGTAGTTAGGCTTTTCTTTCGTATTTTTACAGACGGTACCAATGATATATCCTTAGATCCGGGTTGCTGTGCGGATTATGGGCTCACTCGATCTTCCTGGGCGGATCGAACTAAGTGAGTCAAGTCTTCATTCCTAATAATCTGGATCCTACATATCACAATAAAAAAAGTGATGTTAGAGGAATAAAGGGACTCACTCCCTAATATATCATCTGATTTTCAAGTCAGTAATATTTCTCTAAATGAATAGAAAGATGCGATGATGCAAGAATGAGTATGTGGATGATGTGCGAGTTTAGGGATTGAATGTTTGAGTGCATCCAGAAGATGAACAGTTTTGGGAGAAGACAATGCGCTCAATGGGGAGAGGTTTGAAGACAGTGGTGCTGTAATATCTCAAATTTTTATTCAAATTGATTTAATACTAATTATCATTTTTGGTAATTTAGGTATGATAAAAATTAATTTAATATTACAAAATTTAGAAGGATAGTTGGATTAGTTAAACTGGCACTCGAGTTGCGTCCGTGTCATCGCTTGAATATTGGTTTGGATTTTGGAATAAAAAAAATTTAAATAATATTTATTTATTTATTTATACGTCCCGATGAGGACTGTTTTCTAATTGGATATTTATTTTGGATTTGAATATTTGATTTAAGTACAAGACCCATTAAATTTTAGATCTTAAATTTTTATTGGATTTATTTTATCAGCGATTTAAATTTATTCTATCATTTGAACGGATTTATCCATTAAATTTTCTCTCTAATTTATTGGACTCCTTTTATTTAAACATGATACTCGTTGAGTATTAAACTCACTTTTCCTATTTTATCCATTCAGAGAATAAGATTTGGATACATTATAGGAGTATAATCGTGATTAATCGGTCATTTGTCTGATTTGGTAAGTTCTAATCTCATTATGGCTTAATTTGGCAACTGATGTGATTATATTATAGAATTTGTCAGATATAGGCCGATAAATATATTTTGAAAATAATTGGGATGTTATATTATATCTGATTTATATTTTGATTAGAATCGTTACCTTTCTTACGGTGATTGTAGAGTAGGTCGTATTTATTTTATCCGGACGGTTGTCCGATGAGGTCCTGTGTGAATTTTAATTTGTATCGGGTCCTATTTATTTAGCTTGTCACACTCGAATTTTAAGTCTTAGTATTATTTGTTTAAAAATATTTAGGATTTTAAATTTTAAAAATTATAATTAATAATTTAAATTGATCTACTTAATTCGAGTTTGTAACAGATGCATTCAACGTAGAGCAGCTTGAGAGAGAAAAGGAGAGATATGAGAGATTTTTTGGGGGCTTTTTGGGTAGAGAATCGTTACTATGTGGGCTTATCAATACGCATGTCCCATGCCCGTGGGAGTTAGGGGTTATTTATGGTATTTGAGTCAACTCAACCCTACTTGGGCACCCAGACTAGCCGATGGCTATCTGCGCTGATTTAGCAGCCTATCACGGGGATCGCAAGTGCCAATTATGGCAGCCCTAGCTTTCCAAGAAGATTCCTTCCTTCTTGGCGGTGATGTCGGAGGCGGCGGATATGGCAATTACCTTTGAAAAAGATCCACTGAAATGGAATTTTCGTTTCGGTAGAGATTGTGATCAAGGGTAATATTCGATGTGCTAAGCTATTTGGGGCGGTTAAAGTAAATCCTGCCCTCGTGCATGGTGTCGTGGGTCACCGTTTCCAGCTGGACAGCTTCAGATCAACCCGCTTAGGCTGGCAATTTAGATGCTGGGTCCTAGGCCTTCACAGGAATGGGTCGTGGGCCGCTATCCTCCGGGTCTCCAATTCGTTCGTAGGATTTCGCGCTGGGCCGGCCCTTTTTTGGCTGTCCCCATCAACTATGATACCATAATTAAATTACTACATAAGCAAAATTGTGTAAAATAAAACATGGCGTCTAATTTATTTCTAAATCTAATCTGAAATCTCTTCAAAATTAGCCCCTCAATCAAGACCTTACCTCCATACAAGAGCCCAAACCTCTAATCTAAATGGTTAGTGAAAAAATAGAAATAGAATGAGTTCAAAAACTCAATAAGGTATATAATTTTATAATAAACATACAATCTTCATTAAAATATGCTGGAAGGAATAATTAATCAGGTTCAATGAAATACTATGAATTTTCAAGATAATGCACATATTTTTTTCGAGTTTTCTTTATATATTCTTAGTCAAATAGTACCATAAAATCCATACTCAAATATATAAATTCTTAGTCACCAAGGGTTAGTAGAGCCTTATGAATTAAATGAGCAAATAACTGAAACTCGAATTATATTTATTTCTACATAATCAAAAACTTTACACTACTATTTAATACTGATAGGTAAGTCATCATATATATAACCTACAAATTGGAATGAATGTCATTTTCACCAGTGAATAATTATTCGAATTTCGATTACTACTATAGTATATTAAGGCATGCCTTAATATTTTACCCATTAAAATTATTACAATGTTCCGATACTTAGGCATATGAAAATTTTA
>JAODPA010145817.1:0-15424 GCA_025585075.1 Nepenthes mirabilis
AAATATTTATAAAAATTAAAAAATAGCAATAACAAGAGAAGGGGGCTTAGATGTATTTACTTGATACTTAAATTTATCCAAAAATCTCTTAAATCTCACTTAGATCATCTTTCTCTAACGTTCTCTCTCTCTATTCCTTTTTTCTTTTTCTCCCTCTTCTCTCTAAAATTTATAATAAAATGATTGAAATCAACATAAGGGAACCTTTAATAGAAAATTTGTGTATAGGTTCTTACTAGACACACCTCAAGTGTCAAGGTAGAAGCCATAGGTATACGAGCATCTGTTAGGCGCCTACATTTTGCCTTGATAATGCACGTACCTCGAGTAGATATCGGGTATGATCAATCTACCTAAAATATACACGAATGTTTTATAAGTGTTTTTCATGCAAGTTTTCTGATTTGATATAATCCAATTAGAAAAATAACTTTAATACAAAATCTCATTTAACTTTTATATTCTATCAACTCAACTTAATTAATTATTATAAAATTTATGAATTGAGATCTATACCTTATATTTTGACTCAGTATTAGAATAGGCATCAATAGTTTATGGGTGCTACTGCACTTCTAAGTCACTCTTTGTGATTTACAGTTATGACCCTCTAGTGTCACTTCACTATTTTTGAAGTTTAATCAACTTACCAATCGGACTAGCCGCTCCATCATGGGTCCAATGAGTCTTAGAACGCAATCACTATGTAGGCTCCCTAACCTGATGTGGCCTTCCACATTTTCTTTCTCTGCAACGCTAAGGTTTGCGGAGGTAGGGGCCCAATTCAATCAAGCTAGTCCTCCTACTTCCTCCCAAAGTTGTTTGACATCCAATTTTGTACACTGTCTTACAAGGCGTTGTTCGCTAATTCATCAATGGGGCGTGGATGGAATGCTTACGAGTTCTGATATTAACCATGATTGTTGTCTTCTTAGGCCTTCTTGTAGATTTATGGGTAATTTGTTTAAAAACAAGTTGATTAACTTGTTTCGATAAATTGAGCCAATGACGTGTGTATCGTAAATTCAAAATTAACTTGAGATCTTCCTTGTTGGGTGCTTAGATCTTCTAATCAAATCCTGTATACCACAAATTAAAAAAAAAAAAAAAAATTCAAAACAGGAAAAAAATTAGCTAATTTATCCTTCAATATTCAAAACAGTATCACAATAAACAAATTAAAAAGCGAATAACTAAAAGATGAGATAAAATAAGTATATTTTTGGATGGTAAGCTCCTACCTTCAAAAATTTAACGGAGTGAATATGTCTTACCATTCAATACTCAAGACAACATCACGACAAGTTTTTAGAGTACAAACTCCCAATCTTATTGTACAGGCTTAAGTAATGCGGAGCTTATGCATAAGCACGCGTCCTTGGTTTATCTTCGTAATCAAATGATTTCTCAGGGAAACAAAAATAGCACCTTCTATTTTAAATAAATTTGTATTCATAGAAACGATGAACCCGTCTAAGAGGCAGTTCAGTAACCCCTCAATCTCAATTGCCGCTCAAAGTGGGCACCTTAGACCAAATAACTATCTAGTCTTACTAATCAATTAGAGTGGGTTATATTCAGACAAAGTAATTATTCAGTTTTGGTAGCTACTCAGAGTAGGATCTCCAATTTAAAAGCCATCTCCCCCCTTTTATTATGTGGAGTTTTCTTGCCTAGATCAACTGATTTTAGATGAGCACGCTGACACGTTCTGATGATTTTCTGGGAGTCTTGGTGAGGGTTTATCAAGACAGCATTTTGATGTCATGCCACACAACCTAAACTACCACTCAAAAAATTGAGACTTATTGGGCCATTCTTAAACAGCCTGCCGCATGTGTATCTCCCAAAACGAAGTGCTTTTCATCATCGCAGACTTCAGTAACCAAATTGATCAATCTGGCATGGCATTTCGTCCCAACCGATAACTCAACATTCTGATAAATTGAGCCTTCAAACATGATGGGCTACTAATAGCCGGTCTTTTGGTGTCCAGAACGTGCTCTCACAAACCCACCCATTTGACAATCTACCTCTCTAACAATGGAGCCCATTATGATGGTCTGCATTGGATATTCCTCTTACTATTTTGTTGCCGGACGCATTGGGTGGCGCTATTGAATATAAAATTTTGATTTTTAATGACAATGTCTTTCTTTTATTTAGTTAATACATTGCCCAAAAACCATTCAAAATAATGACTAACCATAGAATTATTCAGTCGGTGTGACAGAGTCGTCTTTGCTCCCACTAGCTAGTTTTTCACAAACCAAATTAACAACAAACAAAAGCTTAAGATATCAAAGGCAACTTCAAACTACCAGACAACAAGCCACGCTTGTTCTTTAACCACGCACCAATTCACGGAAAAGACCAGGCTTCGATGAGTAGAATACATGAATGACAGCTCCACGCCTAGTGCTATGTTGCACAGAAGATATCAAATGCAAAGATTAACTGGAAAATTTGAGTGGGTGCCAAGTAGTGGGACAAGTTCAAAAGTCGATGATGATGTGGGACCCCACCAATGAAATGAGGAGGCAAAAGGATGCGTAAAAGGATTCAACACATTTAAAATGCAATTAGAGGTACTAAAAAGAGGATAGATAAGACATTGCCCTAAAAATGGCGTGGAGGAACTCTTATAGTGGGAGCTATGTCTTGATGCAGCCATGTAATTCAAGGATCAAAGGGCTTTATTTTTTTCACTTTATTTTTCTTTGGGTGGGGACCCGAAGTGCACGATAAATATTTTCCTACATTATGCCACAGTCATTGGTTTGTTTGTTGGTGTACATACACACAGACATACAGAACAAAAGAGAAAATTTCCTCGGCCATTTCATCCATGTACGAAAATGAAATGATATGAGATATCCATCTGTGACAGTTCTGACAATCTTTGGCAGTGGATGACTAGCAAGCTCTCCATGGTGAAATGCAGCCTCAAAATGATAATGTGCGAACTATTATGCTATTTTGTTTGTTTGGTAGTGGATGACCAACAAGCTCTCCTTGTTGAAATGCAGCCTCAAAATGATAATGTGCAAACTATTATGCTTTTTAGGCCAAAACATACCACTCTTGCTAATAAAATTCAATTATACCTCGCCAACAGTTTGTGCTTGTCCAAGCAAACTGCACAAATGAGCATATCAATTTGAAATGATTTTGAGGAGCTCAATATCAAATAAGAGAGTTTTGTCTATCAATCCCTGGTTCCTCAGCACAAAATCCAATGCTCGCTGCCCCTGTTCAATACGTTTGCATGAGCAAAGCTGTATGGGAATCATTAAATGCACGAACAACCTTATGCAGTGAAATGTCTGAATCCAATGCAAGCATACCGAAAATGTCGTTGGCCTAGGGCCCTTCTTGTTGAAGTCATTCCCAGGGTATCCCAACTCCGGAGGGACTATGATCCTGCATCATGGAAGGAAAACCTATGAAATACATTCCATCTTTGTTACTTGTATTCCCCACCTAAGCAATTTTTGCTTTTACAGCATAAGATTAGAGATTTCACGAGATCATTTGCAAGGCCAAAAGTCATTCATGTGGGAATGTGGTATTTTTGATCTTGAGGCCAGTTGTGGTCCAGCCCTGTTGCTTGTGCTGAAAATTTAATTACTTAGGCCCATAGACTTGAGTTTTCATGTTTTTGCAATTACGTAAAGGGTTTAATGTGCTTGCTGAGATCTCATTTTTCAGCACTCAAAAGAACCTCTAGTAAAACCTCTACTACATAAAAGTCCCCTAGAATTTTGAAGACATGCTGTTGGGATAACATTGTCAGCAGTAAGATAGGAAACATCCAGCTAGAAAGCATGTAAGCAGGAATATGTACACCTTATAAAGATTTAAGAATCATAGAAAAAGGACAAAATAAAGACAGCAGCTCCAAAACCTTCTAATGCCACCCTGAGCCATGCTTGAGACAGCTTCCTCAAATGCTGGTATGACCTACAAATCAAAACCAAACAATAGACAGCACCAACACATAAGCCTATATCACCACAAGTTTCAGTTATCCCACCATATATAAAGCAAATGCACCATAAAAAACTTTTTCTTTACATCATTTCGGTAAAAATCCAACGATATGGGGCAGGATGAAACCATTTACAGTAAGATTTTTTTTGCAAAATCTCTTAACTCATTTCAGACCGGCAGGAAAATTAGCTAGTGATGGGAAATCAGCAGCGTGAAGCAATTTTGGTAGTTGAGAAGAATGTAGGTGAAATGCGGCTAATAAGCAATGGAATAAAGAAAAACATAGAACAATGATGCTTCCCTTCACTAAAATTTACCTAGGTATATCATAGTGTTACCTATGACAAGGTGAAGTAACTTTCTCACCTCTTGAGATCCTATTTTAAATTTGTAGTAGTCTTTGTCGTCACCCTGTGTATATAGAAGCCATATACAGTTCAATCTGTTTGCTCAATAGAGAATGGAAGAGTCTTCAGAAAGAGAGAGAGAGAGAGAGAGATGGGGGGAGGGACTGAGTGCATGCAGCAGCTGGTACCTCAAAGGAACCTCCCTTTGTCTTATTTCGAGCTTCAAATATACGTCCATAGTATCCTATGGTGAAGCCATCCCAATCCACCTAAAATTGTAAAACAGCTATAGTAATACAATTCTCGAAGATTGGCAGAAAGCTAAATATAAGAAACAGGCACCAAAGTAAAAGCATGCGTGATTTTTCCTAAAAAGTTCAAGGTCAGCTTAGTACCTTTGAGCCCTTCTGTTATGATAAAATATTCTCCTCTAATCCCAACATAGGAAATTTGGCAAGCCAATATATTCTTTTATTCATATTAGATAATAAATTAATTAACTTGTATGATTTAATAGCAATTTGACATAATTGCTTTGCTTACCACAACAGTCTCCCCTAACTTAGGAGTGGGGCCACTTCCAACTCTCAGGTCCTGCTTCATGTAAAGGGTTTGAAGTTATTACCAAATTACTATATAAGTGCACAATGCACATTCTAAATTTGGTTAGTTCAATTCTAAAGCACAACCTTATATTGAAGACCTGACTCGGTTTCAGTATAGTCGGCATATCGCATTTTGGTCTTGCCATAATCTTTTCCCCGAATTGCTGGCACTGCAATTTCACAGAAAGCATCAACATCTTGATGCATCATAGACAAACCAAGTTCAACCAATTGAGGTTGCAAAACAATTGTTCACAGTAATATAAATTATGCGACCACAGATATATCTATTAGCATTTCGAATGTAGGTGGCATGGTCAACATAATGAATATAGCACCAACATAGACTGACACAAATTTATGCAAATTGACAAATCAAGTATGCAGTGGCAGATACATGGAAACATAAGCAAAGAATTACAACAGAAATTAACCAGACAACAATTGTTAGCATTACAAACACAATAACATATATGAAGTAGTGGTGTGCATAGAACCGTCTAAATTGGAAACCAAACCAGGACAAACAATAATTTTTTGGTTTAGTCTGGGTTGACTCAGGAAATGGTTCAGTCTGGTTTTCCGATTTTCAGATACTGAACCAAACTGCAAACTGTTTGAGTCATTATTGTTGCGTCTCGGGCCCAAGGTTGTTGTACGGATTGGGGAGCCTTCGGATTCCTAAGCGCGGGGCTGTTTTGGAAGAAGGGTCCGGTCTCCGTCTCTGTGAACCTGGACCTGCACAACACAAACAATAAACAAGAGGTGAAGGGTCCGGCAGGATTTCTCCCACCGAGGCCGCTCCGACGCTCAAGTCAGCAAATTCCCGCAATAAACGGAAATGGCGCACGCTAAAGGGGTGCGCGGAGAAATGCTGGGAAGCGTAGAGGTGCTTGTGCGGTGATGTGGAGAAATGCAATGAGCAGGTGGTGGAAGGCCTGGCTTCCGTGGTGCACCGCAATGGGTGGCTGACTTCCCGTGATCTCAAAGGATGCTGGGGTGGTGAGCGAGTTGGCCTTTGCAGGTGAGACGGTGCTCCGTCTCGACTCGTCACTCCTGTGTTTTTAGAGGAGAGGGAAGCAGATGATCAAGGATGCTTGCTTCCGCCAGCATGGCTTCGCGCCTCTTTCCCGTTGGACTGGGCTGGTTTCCCCGCAAGGACTCCTGGTCTTTCTTTTGGGCCGCGCCACTCATTGTGGGCCTGGTCAGTTTTTCATGGGCCGGGCATGGGACCCAACAATTATTATATGTTTACCGAGCGTATATGCCATATTTAATGTAGGTTGTTAATTGAATGCAGTTCCCTATATATATAAATATAGAACCATAATTTTTTGTTTCAAAAACACATCTATACGGAAAAAAAAGTTTTACATTTTTAACGTACAATATATGTGTAGAATAGAGGATTTAAGGAAACCTACTCAACGGAAGCTTTCAAATAGAGTTCGCACTTAGTGAAGGACTGCCTAACCACTGCCTTTGTAATTTGTGCTCCAATGGACCGTATTGTCACAATTAAATATTGACATCCTGAAGTTGCGCTATCAGCAAAGCTTCAGACAGTCAGATTTTAACACATGCGATATGACTTACATGCCGCAGCAGAGCTCTCAACAAATAAGAAATGCCACAGTTCAACAACATAAAATTGCAGGAAAGTCACCACTTAAGCTCCTATCTGAGCAACTCCATTCCAACTATCACCTAGACACTGGATTAAAATGCTTACAGTCAGCTGACTATCAGACTCAATATGTTTGGAATGATTTCTACACACTTCTTAAAGTACCCTCTTAGACGAAGGTGATATTTATATATTTGAACCTTACGACTTATGTCTTAAGGTAATCATGTGCTTGCTAAGACAATCATGACACTTTTTTCAGCACAGGACCATCATCCGTGCAAGTGGCCTGAACCAAGCTCAGTGGCATTAGGATGATTATGTAATTGTATAATATGTGTAAGTAAAACAATAAAGTATTAATACTCACTAAGGAGGGTCTACATGAATCCACTTTTGTCAGCCCACTTAGTTTAATAGCATTCTCCAAGAGTAGAAACACATTCATATCCTATTTTATCACTTTAGTTGAAAATTTTCTAAGCCTACCTTCATTTCTTGCTACCACAAATCACAACCAAATTACTCTTTTCACTAGTGCTATTTGGCCTTCATATAGGTATCTGAATTACATTAATCGTGCTCTAATTTTTTTCTTCTATGGGTGCAACTTTTAAATGGTTACAGATATATTTGTTCATCATATTTTAGAGTCATCTCACTTATTCATATTAACATTCTCATTTCCGTAATGATTGCTTTTTGCACATGTTTAATTACCCGATATTCCAATACACAAAACATAGCGAGTTTAGCAACTGTCTTATAAACAGTTTGTTGTCAATTTTGAGAGTGCCGTCCAGTCACACAAAGCACTCCCAATACATTTTCTTCGTTTTAATATGTCACATCATTTTCAATCTCTCTTACTCTTCAAATATAAAGGAAAGATAACCAAATCTATTATTTTTTGGACTATTTTATTAATTAATTTTGATTTGTTAATTATTTAATTAGATTTAGTAAAATTGCTTTCACATTTTTTCTTTTAATTTCTACTAATCTTAACGTTGTAGATTTGTTAACCTCTATCCATAGTGCTGACTTTGCTTGCACACCCACTCTAGTTTCATCTATCAAATAATATTATTTGCATATAAAATGTACCGAGAAACCTCATTTTGAATATGTTTTATAAATTAATACAACACTAATTTAACAAGTAATAGCACAAAATTGAATATTGACGTACTGTACATAATAGAGAGATCCTCGGTATTTCTTCCCATAGTTCTAACACTAATATTATACCCATAACACATATCCCTAACAACATTTATATATTTTTAGCCAAGTCTTTCTTTTCTAACACCAATTATAAGGCTTTCCAATGTGCCCTATGCCTTCTCTAAATTAATAAAAACCATCTAAAATTCTTTTGTTTTTCCTAAATTTCTCCATAATCCTTTTCAATACACACATAACATCAATCGTTGAATGTATTGACAAAAGGCCAAATTGATTTTGACATATTTTTCTTATATTAGTCCATATTCAGTTACTATTTCCCAAAAGTTTCATAGCATTGCACACTATTTTAATATCCTGATAATCTGTATAACTATGAATATCTCCCATTTTTGTTATATTAAGGCACTAAAAGGCTTTCCCTCCACTTATCTTTCTCTCTATGTTTAAAAGTCATTTTAAATAAACTAGTAAAACAACCAGCCCTATGCACTCCTAAGTATTTACAAATTTTCATAGGTACCAAATCTTGTTCTATCAATTTATCATTATCATCATTTTAATTACATATTTGACTTCTTGAACTCTAATTTTATGAAAAATGTTGGAAACTTTGTTTTTTTCCTCTTCACTAACTCTAGATTTTGACCTTCATTCGATTTCATTGAATAGCTTGTCGCAATAACTTCATTATCTTCGTTTTGTGTGATCTTCTTTTACTAATATACAATCATATTACCCTCTGATACATCTAATACAACCTAAGTTCCTACTCCTTCCTTCCCTAGCATTAGCCATTTTGTTTACATTGTTTTCTCCCTCTGTGGTTCCTAACTAATCAGCTCAGTTTTAAATTCTGAACTTTTCCTGCACTATTTGCGATTTGTTCTTGTATCTTCCAAAATTTTTGGTAATACTCCAATGATGTCTTGTCTTATATCACTGTCTCCAACAGTATTTCACATGTTCAGCCCACCACCAACCTCCCGTAGTACCTACAGTTCTTCCTTGAAAACTCCTAAGACTTCCTTTTCTACACCGTTGTGGAATATAAGATAGTTTCAACAAATATCTTCTTCCAACAAATAACTGAATTTTATCACCTTTTCATCATTCAAGTTTTACCATCTAGTTCTCTCACATCCATAAATAATGTTCTTTTTCTTCCATCCTTTAATGCTTACATCTAAACCATAAGTTTATGATGAGTGGTTACTGGTTAAACTCTCCCCAATGATGATAATGCAATCCAAACAACACAACCTATATATTTTTCTTGTTAAGAAAAAATCTCTTTGATTAGTATTAGGTCCCCTCTTAAAAGTTATTAAGTGATTGTATATTTTTTTTATAAGCAAATATTGAGTGTTACAGGGTCAAAAGAGAGACTAAACTCTAAATCATATCCCTTGAATCATTCTCAGCTTCACAACCAAGACCTCCATGAACTCGTTCTGACTCTAATAATGCAAGCCTTTTGAAACAAACCAAACAGTCGTTTAGAATGATTTCTAAAGAGATTTACCCTGAACATTTATTTAGCTTCTTCCATGTCCTTTACTTCAAAAGTGGAAACCAACCCCTCTTTATTGTTGGTGATCATCTCCAAATTATTCCTAGACAATATCTAATAAGAAGCCATCAACATTCAATGACGAAAACAAATAAAAGATTGAGCCATATACATCTCTTCATCTAGTCCACCATTGAGAAATGCTGTTTTGACTCCATTTGGAACAACTCTGATCACCCGTGAGCAAGCATACCTAGAATTGAGCAAACATAGACAAATCACTAGAGAAATTGTCTCTTCATAATCAGTAGCCTTTAGTTGGGTATTGCCATTCACCACCAACCAAGCCATCTACTTATCAGTTGGTCCATCAGCGTTGCATCTAATCTTGAAAAAATAAAAAATCATTTATTTATGACAAATTTGAGCCGACACAAAAGATCAACAAACTAGCACCCTCTATCCATTATTATAGATTCTTTCTTATCTCTTCTATCCACTAGATTACAACATGAAAGATAATACCTCGTAAGAAGTTGGCTCATAGTCTCTAATGGATGCATAAAAACACTTCCCTTTCAATTTCAAAGAAATGAAGACGTATTTGGTTAGGTTCACTCTTACATTGCCTACCATAATAACAGAAGCTTTCATTTAGTGATATTTGGTCAAGTTCACTCTCACACAACCTACCATAACAGAAGCATTCATTTAAAGGGCCACCTAATTAATATGCTTCATAAGATCTTGGGCACTGCCTCAAGGTTTGAATCAGTCACAAACCACTCCTAACACCAACGTGCAAGGATATCCCATCCTAATATCTTAGTGAGAGGATATCCCATCCTAACGTCTTGGTGAGAGGATAACCTGTATGAGATAGTATGGATATTGGTTTGACACTATACCGATAAAAAATATAAATATCCCCTATTTTGAGATAACAAATCACAATGTGCTCTCTCATGTTGTAACCTGTACGTCTTCCCTCATTCTTGCGCTAGCATACCTCTCTAGTTCAACCATCAACTGCGCTGCATCCAGGGAAGAAGCTTAGGTGACAGTAACTTCAGTTATCATATTACAATGCAATGAGGTAGGGCAATAGAACACGGGAAGGCTCATAAAGCACCTGTCAAACTCCATTAGAAGGCTTCCATTAGTAGAGGTTCATTGAACCTTCATTCATACGCTACAAATACTTTTTTTCCTGAACCACAAATTTAACCAATACAATAAAGAATGGTCCAATATACAAGGTTCCCACATGGTAGGATTATTTAGCCATACTCATGCACTGTAAAAGGGTTGTCTCCATTATTTTAAGTGGTGACCTTCAAGGCAGAGTAGAGCGGCCTAACTGTTATGTCAAAGGTCACCCGCTATATTTAATGAACTCAACCTATAGAGAAACCAGTTCAGTCCAAGTTGACCACATGATACACAAAAAATCGTATTCTGCACTACACAGACCCCTAGCAGATTTAAATAACCACAGAAACATGCAAACACTTAATTTTAGAATAGAGAGAAAGGGACGATGGAGGCAATTGAAATTACTGTCAGCAAATTCAGAACGTGAAGCTGCGGCTGCAGGGGCAGAATTCAGAAGGGCTAATCCCACCATCAATTCAACCGATGACATGAATACTTGTCTTCGTTCAAGCTGCAGTTTACAAGTGTTTCGACCATTTCCACCTGAAAAAGAATTACCATGGGAGAATTCAAGTCATTGGCCTTTTTAACAAAGTCACTCATGGCTTAAACATGAGCTCAATTTAGAAAACTTCAATGTCCAATTAATTCAATTGATGTTCACAAGATCCACATTGAGAAGCCACAAAATGCAGAATTGTTATGTCAAACATAATTTGAACAAAATTCCTCACACTTTGAGATAAGGGGGCATTGAGAATACTCTTGCGGGCCAAGAGAAAGGAGGTTGCTGAACTCCAGACGCCGGCGGGTTCAGACACCTGTTGATTAGTCAGCCATTCCGAATTCATAAGATGAGTTATAGTTAATACACGCAGAGCAATCGCCAGATTCAGTTCAATTTCAAACCCGTCCGATGGAATTAGAGTTAGCAAATTTAATCAGCGAAATAACGCCATTGGAAAGGAAAATGAAGGCAGGAAGAAGAAAACATTTAAGGAAAACTATATGCGAAATTGACCCGAATAAGAAGAGACGGTTTGGCAACGAAGAGCGTAGCGGAAGCCATAGGTGCATGCATGCGCTATCAGTTTGGGAAGGCGGAATTCGGCGGCGAAAGGAAAATTTATCCGGACGTTAGGTACTCGTTTCCTAATCGAATGAATTTTTTTTTTGCAACAGCGACAAAACGAACTTGATAAGATAAGGATTTCACTGAATGCCTCTGTCTATTTCTCGATCGATCAAATGCATGGTTACGCTAGCTTCAAGCATCCCCATATTCTTCTTTACATCCCGTTGGCCGGTCGGGTGGACCTCGGCCTCACTTGACCCCAGGCTGTAATGTCCTTTTTAAGTCTTAACCCATCTAAATCGTGAATAATAACTTATTGTATAGGTCAGATTTATTTGCTAAACCATTTTAAATTCAAACTGCATTTTTAATTTGACATTGCCTTAAAAATTTAAATCAAATTAGACATAAAAGTATAAATCAATATAGAACGTAAAAATACCTCTCTATTACCCTCAAGACAAGATTTACCTTAGTTAAACTTGAGTCAAATTAAAAAGTTTGAGAAAGATGAATAGGCATATGGAAGACAAGGTCCCGCCGAGAAGGTGTTTCTTTGGATGACCCACTTCCAACCTTCCTTTGTTTATATGCTCCGGGGGATGGGGATGTGTCATTTATACTCATATTCAAGATATGATAGTTGGAAATTAAAATACAGGAGGCATGACCCAGTATAAGGATTTTAGTCAGCAAAGTTGTCTAGAATTGTCTACTAAGTCATATTTATGACGTGATTGTTAATTCTAAAGTATTAACTTCTTGGATAGAAAACATTCAATTATAGAATGCTACTTAACCAACCCCAAAACGAGCCCTGTGCTTGACAAACAAAAATCCTTCTAACATAGGAGGGCATCTTCTAGCCAAGGATATTTGAAGATTTTATAATTAAGGATCTTATAATTGACTGATCAAAAAATCTTTTAATAAATCTAAATATTAAAATATTTGATCATTTACTGATATCTATGATCTCCAAGACTTGACATAAGGTCCACAACATTTAGGCTACACAACTATGTAAAGAGGTAGCCCTCTGAAACATTCTCTTAGAACCTAATTATCTATTTCTCTTGTCAATTTAAATAAGCAATTATAATTCCTAAAATGTAAAATCTAAAATAATTCTAAACAAATAATACTAAGTCACAAAATTCGGGTGTGACAAACCCATAAACAGGACCCGACACAAATCAAAATTCATACAGGACCTTATCAGACAACCGTTCGAACAAAATAAATACGACATGCTCTATAATCATTGTAAGGGAGGTAATAATCCGACCCAAAATTCATAATCAAACATAATATAATATTCGAATTATTCTCAAAATATAACAATAAGCCTATATCTGGTCAATTCCATAATCTAGATGTATTAAATATCAATTTAAACCATAATAGAACAAAAACTCATCAAATCGGATGAATGGCTGACAGATCACGACTATACTCCTATAATGTATCCGAATCTTCTATTCTGAAGGGATAAAATAGGAAAAGTGAATCTAATATTCAACAAGTATCATATTTAAATAAAATGAGTCCAATAAATCAGAGTCATATTAAATGGATAAAATTCCGTTCAAATGATAGAATAAATTCAAATCGCCAATCAAATGAATCCAATAGAAATTCAAGATTCAAAATTTAATAATAGTTTCATACTCAAATCAAATATCTAAATCTAAAACAAATATCCAAATCAGAAAAAAAGTCATCATCGGGACATATCTATATAAAATAGAAGTGATTCGGACCGATTCTAAAAGGCAAATAGCCGATTGCAAGTCCAATCCAAGTCTGAGTCCGAGTCCGAATCTAAGGCCTGATCATTTTGTGATTTGGGGCAAAATCCGATAGTCGAATAATCCAATAGCATGCGCAGAAGCCGAAATAGTATCACGACAGATATTCTAAGGGTCCGGATCAAAACATATAATCTAAATTGTTTATAATTCTTGTCTTCGAAATTTAAGGGATGCAACACTTTGTCGGTGTTTTCTTACAACATTAAAAAGAGACACTTAAGCTCGATTTTGTCCACTAAAGCTGAATTCAATCGGATCCTTCCATGACCTCCTCTCAAACTTCATAGCACAATTTACTTTTAGCAAGAGGATGGAAAAATATCCTTAGCGTCTCACTAGCGTTAGCCAGGCTATAGGAGAGAATCTGAAGCAGTTTCTATCACACTTTAATGCTAAGCCGAAGAGGATCTCTGACCTCAATGATAAAACTAAACTCAATGTCTTCATAGCATCTACTCAGCCTGAGTGCTTCTTTGTCAAGCTCATTCAATAATCCCTTGAACATCCGCAGACTTGGAGGCAACAATGACTTACATAATTGCTCAGGAAGCAAACAAGATACAAGAACTCTAAATGATCAAGCTTGGACCTTTGCTTCACAGTTCTGATGAAGGAGATAATAGAGAAATATTGTAGTGGTAATGTTAAAGTTATGGTCGGAAGTAGCACAACAGTCAATTAAACCTACTACGTTCAGTTCAGCCAGAAACTTCACTTTCTACATTGTGTTTAGATCCACTATTCTAATAAAAATCAAACGGCAAAATCTACTGACTAATGTCCAATAGCTTACACTAGCTAGTTTACTCGATTGGAAGGGTTCCAGAGCAACCCGGCCATAGGTGGTCCTCAAACATGCAAGTATACACCAAAGCTGTTTGTGTCAAAATTATTTCAAATAGCCCATAGATACAATTTGAATCGACCAAAAAGCTTGCACTGATAAAAGCACGCCACCTGTTGCTAGCCATTCCTCCAAGCTTCCAAGATGGCACCCCCTATGAGCAGACCTCTAAAAAGGGACCCTGCTAATGCCTAGAATTTTTGACTGACCAATAAAATAATCCACTTAGCATTATGTGTTGACGCTTTAGTTTTCCATCTTCAGTTTTCAACTGAAGGCTGCTGAAATTCCTCATTTGCTACTTTGAAACTGAAGCATTAGTAGCATTAGTGGTCCATGGTAGCTGATAATTATCTATTAATTATCTCAATTAATCTTTTTTTTGTAACGCCAATTGAGATAGTTGATAGAATTATCTTATATAATTGACTTCGGTTTTGTTCCCGGGTATATTATTCTCTCGAGTTATACCATCAATTGAGGAAAAAAGCAGTGCCTAGAAGCACACAACCACAAAATCAGATTCAGAAAAATAGAGGAAGGCAAATGACGGGAGGTCAGTACACGATCCTATATTCCGCTTTCGTGGTTATTTATATCATATAAGATGCTAACATTTGGTATCAGAGCCATGTAGTGCCTCTGCCTCTGCTATTCTGCATTTTTTTCATTTTTTTCAATTTTGAAAAATCATTAAAGTTTACATTTTTGTGATGATTCGATGAAAATGAGCGCCGGAAATTGTTGGAACATTTAATTTCCGACATTTTCATATATTTTTCATCAATTTTGGTGTAAAAATGGCGTCGTTTCAACCGGGTTACGACATCGGGTCAAATCGGGTAGATTAGGGTTTGGGCGAACCCGCTGGAGGTTGAAGACGACTTAAATAGCGTCGTTTTGTCTGTTGTTACAGTGCCCAAAATGGCGTCATTTTGTCTCTTGCATGCAATAAAAAAAAATTAAATTGCATGGGATTTGGGCCGCTTCGTGCGCAAGCCCAAATCCCGCGTCCGCGTCCGCTGAAGTCTCCCACGTGCCCCTGGGCCATTGGAGACGCAGCCCACTTGCGTGCAAGGCCCAGCACACGCGACGTCAGCCCATTACTGTAGCAGAATTGGAAATTGGCTAAAATGCTGCATGCGTGCGCGACTGCCGAGCTTTGAACGCGAGGCACGGCAGGCAGTGGCGAAGGCTTCTGCGGCTGCACTGCCGCGCGCCTTTGCTAAATATAAGGGAGTTTATTTCCCTTTATACAATATC